>JARHVA010004479.1:1267500-1549927 GCA_037957365.1 Torreya grandis | reverse complement strand
AACTTATCATATGCTATAAATCTAGACAAGTACATAGATATAATGGCATATGCCTTATTAGATTATTTATTAAGTAGGTTAAGTATAATACATATTTAGCTAATTTATATTCCAAGGCATATTTCTCCACCCAAAGTGTGTAGCTTTCATGCACTTATGTCCAAAATATTTTGAATGATATAAGGTCCAAGACAAAAAATTTAAAGATTCCATTGGTGATTTAGATATCCAAAATCATAAATAAGGATAGGGGAACCTTTAACCAATATCATAACTTTAATGTGTCTATCATGGTATAATATCTATGAATCCTTATCTATAGTTGGGATCTATCAAGTAGTGGTGTGTTGCTTATAAAATTTCATTAATTATTTGAAGCATACGATGAGAGACTTAGCATTGTCAAAGTGACTAGTTTAGGAAATATATAGTGAAGTTAATATGAATTATATGGGTAGAATAACCTCAGTGCCAAATAATAGCTAAAATGGGGTGGATTTTTAAAGATCTTTTAGGTCGTATAATAATCCCATGATACTAATAACACCCAATAATCCCAACCATTACACCATACATCACAAATATTGGTGAGGAAATTACTAAAGATATAGTTGAAATCCTCCACAATTCCATTATCATGTGTATGGTAAGGCATTATTTTATGACGTGAAATCATGAATTTAGAAAGTATAATATGTAAAATTTTCATTAATTAATTTAGTGAATCTATATATTTGGATTGAAGTACATCCATACATTTTTATTATGTTATCCAAAACAAACCTCATGGTTTTAGATATAGTGAAATTTTTGGTAGGCAAAGTTTTACCCCATATGGTAAAGTAATAAGTTCCAATAATGATGTAGTGTGCATCCATCCTATTAGTAGTTAGAAAGATGGCCCAAAACACTAATGGACCATATTTAAAAATGAATCTATACAATAATGGGGATTTGAGGCATCTCATCTCGATGATTCAAATTCCTAGTTATCTATTAGACATCACATTTAAGATCATATTCCTTAGCATCATGAAATATGGCAGGCCACTAAAGGCTAGATGTCAAAACAATTATTGTCATTACTTCACCAATGAAGTGACCTATGGATATTCCTTCATGTGCCTCTTTCAATAAAATTTTGTGCTCATATTCAAGTATACAATTATGTAGAAATTTGTCATGGTGTAACTTATATAGCTCTCCTCCAATGAGTTGATATGGGTAGCTCAGATAGTTACTTTCTTCTTTCTCTTTCATAGACATGTTCTTAGGAAAAATTCTATAGGTGAGGAAGATAAAAATTTGGGAAAATTACTTCAAGGATAAATATACTTTATATATTTCATAATTTGGAATATCATCTTCAATTGGACATGCAATATCCCCAATGGTAAGACAAGATAGATGATTTGGGCCTAAATTATAATTTCTTAGATTAATGACCATAGAGAATTGAAATTATTTAAATAAGAATATATAATGGTAGATGCACCTATGTATAACATGTTTTTTAACTAGGTATTTCAAATATTAATGATCAATGAATAATATAAAAGGGGTGGATGATAGGTATTTTCAAAACTTTTAAAGTACATAGATCATTTCCAAGGCCTCACACATAGTGGTAGTGTAATTTTTCTCCACAAGGGTGAGCTTTCAAATCATAAAATAATTTACATGATCAAATCGTGTTCTCTCCTATCTAATCCAATATGGTGTCAATTATCATTCCTAAGGCATCAACATGAATGTAGATCATGATGTTCCAATCTATAAATTTCAAGATCAATGCACTATCCAATTTATAGTTTAAAGTCTTGAAAGATTCATCCTAAACTTCTCTCCATATGAATGGTTTATTTTTACATAAGAGTTAGTATAAGGTCATATCTATTATGGTATATTTTCATATGAATTTATTGTAGTAAATGGTATGCCATAAGAAAGTGTGAACCTCCCATTGGTTTTTACACCATCCCACTTGCATTCTCAATGATTCTACCTAACTTTGGGTTAAATAATTGTGTTTTTTGCCCCATCATTATGAGAATGCAAGTGGTATGGTGATCTAAAATCATGATTGATATGTTAGAAGAATAGGAATAGTCTTGAAAAATGGTAAGTATATGGGATAAAAAGGCTAAAAAAGATGGAGAGACTAAGTGACAAGTGATTTTTCTTGTGACTTAGTGAGGGTTCCTATAATCTTTAAGGCAAAGAAGTGGTTAAATTTTTTTGTCTTTCTAAATTATTTTACAAATGTTTTTGGAATTTTTTAGGTGTCTCAACTTGATAGAGAATGATGAAACACTAAATGGTTCAAGATCGTAAAATAATGAGAACATGACTTAGGTTTCTCATAAAATGGTGAGAGCATGGGAAAAAAAAGGGGATTGAACTAACCTCAACATGAATCAAAAATGACCCATATAGTCCCAAAATAACCTTAGTTCATAGTAGCTCCACCTCATAGTGGAGGAATATGACTAGTATATAATCCAATTCCATCAAAATAGACACAGTTGGTATGATAGCATAAGACTACATAGTAATAACTAGTTGGTATGTTAAGGAAAATAATAAATTTTAACCCATAGTCTACCCATAGGTAGCTATAAATAAGATACAACTGATTAGATCAATGATAATAATTTTCCCATAGGCTATTATAATTAGTAGCAAGACTAGTGATACATTGATTTGCCCTAGTAAATAATATAATCAAGCTCACATAAATAAGCATGATTAGAAGGGAATAAGAAACAAAGGATGAAACTACCAAATCTCTATCATACTACAAAATACTACTTCTATATGGAATTCTTGAAATAACTACTAAAATTGATCTAATTATTCATGCTAAAAAATGTGAAACCTATGTAACAACCAAGGTCAAATGGGATAGGATAGGATGGGTCAAAACATGCTTGGTTGATATAATGGAATGGTAAGAAGGACAAATGATAGGATAGTGATAGGTTGTTAGGATGATAGGATGATATGGTGATATAATGGTATGGTAAAAAGAAGGATACTTATAATATGGTACAACTTCGAAATGGTCTTTATAGATAATACATCATATCACTCAAGCATAGTACCACATTGAGGTCTATAATATTTATAGGCTCATCAATCTTATCCCCATATGGTGTGGTGAGCCTATATACTCTTACACTATATTCTAAAAATAATGATTAAAGGACCAACCCAGTTGGGTTTGAACTTGTCTTTATGCTTCTTTTTTACCATGGTATTCTTTTGATTTTCTTTGAGGATAAGATCACAAAGTTTGAATTATTTATGTTTAACATACTGATTATATTGGCCATGAAATCAATTATGATATGCCTATAGGTTGTTCATTTCATCCATGCATTTTTCATCATATAACTCTAGCTCTTGTAATCAAACTACTCGATAGTCATCATCATCTAAGATATGCTTGAAAGAGATGCATAATGATGGTAACTCAACTTCAATAGGAATAATAGATCTAGTTTAATAAATAAGTGATTATGGAGTGGCTCCTATTTGGGTGTGGTTATTGGTATGGTATACCTAGAGGGATCAGAATATCTAAAAGTGTTAATCATAATTGACATCATTGACAATACTTTTTAGGATGTTGATAATGGTTTTGTTTGATGCTTCAGCTTAGCTATTACCTTGAGGGTAATATTCCATGAAGAAATGTTGTGTGATGTTATATTCAACACATATATTTTTGACATCTTTGCTCTTGAATGATCCTCCATTATCCAATATAATGTTATAATGGATATTATAGTGACATATGAGATGATTGAAAATAAATTTGGAAATCTATTTTCTAGTCATCTGAGGGTTATAGCTTTGACCCACTTAGTGAAATATTCTATGGTAGTGAGGATATGTTAATGTTCATCTAATGAGGTGGGGTTTATTGTCCTAATGAGATCATGTTCCCATTTATTAAATATCCATGGTGTCAACATTGGTTTTAGAGTCTTGGTTGGGGAATGAACTAGATTAGCATGCCAATGACATTATCACATCTCTTGACATATACAACTACATCTACATCCATTGTTGGCCAATAATAGATAATATGTATGAGATTTTTAGACATTACTACCCTATTGGTGTGGGCTCCACATAACCATTCATTAACTTCCCATAATGCTAGTATAGATTCTATGAAAGGTAAACAATGAATCAGAGTTCCATCAAAATTATGATAGTATAGGTTTGGTCTAAGTAAGGTATAAAATTATTGTGGATGAAGGATTCTATTTGTTTTTAGGATAAGTCTGGTGGGAAAACATAATCATGTAAATAAGCATATAGTTCTAAATACTAAGCAAAGATGGGACTAATAATATCGTAGATCATTGTTATAGTTGAAGGTTCATGAGATAACACTATTAGATTTTTGATAAAAATTGATAGTCCTTTGCCATTTCTATATGTTGAATAAGTGACCCAATGATGTTCATTGTATCTGTTGTTCTATTGCTTACCCTTGCTATATGTTCAAACTAGATGTTGATAATATGATGTTTGAGAGTGTCAACTATGGCCTTATAGGGAACTAACTTGTCATCTTTAGTCTCAAAGTGGTTTGTAATGTGATTGATGATTAAATATGAATCACCATAAACCTTTAGATGATGTATGTTCCATTATACTACTTTTCAAGGTCCTATGACGAGTGATTTATATTCAATCATGTTGTTGGTACAAGGAAAGTTGATTTTAAAATGACTTAGGGATTAGATCCCCTTATGGAGTGATAAACAAAAGTCTTGCCCCTGATCTATGCACTATGAATGATCTATGAAAATATAGCTTTTAATACTGCTCCTCAAGAGGTGTTTCAATTATGGTAATAATAGTTTCATTAAAAAATTAAAATGTGAGTGGCTTTATGTTCACAAGGGGTGTTTCAACAAGTTGGTCTGTAAGAACTTCCCATTGATAGATTTTTGGTTCACATATTCTATCTTAAACTCACTGAGAAGCATGATCCATTTGGCCTTATGGCCTTGTAAATCTATTTGAGATAGTAGATACTTGAGGGGATATACTTTTAAAATGAGCATGGTTTTATTATTTAACATGTAATGTCATAGTTTTTGAATTGTGAAGACCATAAAAAGATAAGATTTTTTGATGGGAATATAATTATGTTCATACACTACCAATGTATGTCTTAGTTATTACACCACATGCTCTTTTCCACTATCATTTTGTTGAGCTAGAAGTGTCCCCATTTCATTGTCAGTAGATGAAAAGATAGCAAGAATAATTTCCTAACACAGGAGGTCATAGAAATGGTAGAATTATTAGATAGTCCTTTATCTATCAAAAATATTTTTGACAATCATCATCCTAAATAAATTTAACACCCTTCTTTAGCAGTTATGTGAATGGATGATACTTATCAATTAATTGAGATATGAAGTATCTGATGGATTGAATCTTTCCATACAAACTATGGAGCTTCTTTAAGTTAGTTAATGGTGGCATGTCTATTATGGCTTGTACTTTAGCTAGATTGACTATTATACCCCATAAATACATAATGAATCCAAGAAATTTGCCATAGGTAATTCCAAAAACACATTTCTTAGGGTTGAGCCTAACTTTGTGTTCATGCAGTCACTAAAATCTCTTCTTCAATGTTGTTAGATGATTAGCCCTAGTCTTTAATTTATCTAATATGTCATTGATAAAGTATTCAATAATGTCATGCATCATATCATGAAATATTACTATCATGGCTCTTTGATAGGTGGCCCCTACATTTTTTAGTCCAAATGGCATAACCTGATAATATAATGTTCACCATAGAGTGGTGAACACTATTTTTGGTGGTCTTCTAGTGCAATTCTAATCTAATTGTAGCTTGAGAAACCATCCATCAATGAAAGCATCTCATAACCCATTTTGGAGTTGATAATCATGTCAATGTTTGAAAAAGAAAAGTCATCCTTAGGGCAAGATTTGTTAATATCTAAAAAATTAGTACAAATTTTAATTCCTTCTAGCTTTTTATAGATTGGCAATACATTGGAAATCCATTCATAATAATATATTGACCTGATGCATCTCACTTCTAAGAGATTTCCTAACTATTTCTTTACCAATATATCAATGTGACAATGAATTTTTGTAATTTTTGCTTCACTGGTTTGGCATTAGTATGTACCATACGATAGTGAACAACCAAGGTGGGGTCTAATCCAGTCATGTTAAAATATGCCTAGGATTTTATATCCATAAATTCCCATAATAGAGCTATTAGGACTTTACACTCCTCCTCAATGAGGGACATGCCTAATTTAATCCACTTTGGGTAATATTGAAACCCCTTTGTTTACCTTTGTTATATATTCTAATATAAGGGTTAAACCATCTTCAAGAATAGTGGGCAAAGATGTGAATTGTTTGGATATGTCAGAGTCCTCTTTTAGGAATGGTTCTTCAAGTTCTCCTAGATATGATGAATAAGAATCCCCTTAAGGGGAGGGATGGACATGTGACAAATATAGTTGGAAACTCTTGTATGATGCAATCAAAATCTTGTTATTATTCAAGAATGAATTTAGATCTATAGGTAAGTTCATCATTATTCTGAAACTAAATGATGTGATCAAAATCTTGATGCTATTCAAGACTAAACTTAAAGCCATAGATAAGATCATTTTTGGTTACCTCCTAGTCTATATTTGAATAAGGCTAAACATCCCCATCTAATGGTACTTGAAACATATTTTCACCACTAGAGTGGCCTTTATCAATAATTTTTCCTTGGTCACAAGGCACCTTGAAGAGGTTTCACATTGGGATCTCAATGTTTTAATTATTTACTTTTGGCTAAGGGTGTTCACCTACTCCCTAAAATAGGCTTTAGGATCTAGTTTGATTGATAATCCTAATTTATGATCTCCCAACAAAATATTGTCCATAAGGCCTAAAAAATCACATAAATATTTTTCATTTTAAAACTCATTAATTGGCACATGTTAGAGGTAAAGACACTAAGAGGGGGGATGAAAATAAGTGTGCCCAAATAATCCAACTTCAATTCTAATCTTTACAAATACTTAATCAAATACCACAAGCATTCATGAAGCATACACAAAATTCATATCAATGAGTAAGAGAGACAATGCAAGATCAATCACATAACATAAGAAATATGTGGGAAACCCTCTTGGGGAATAAACCCACTAGAAACTACAATTGGAATACTATCATATAATAAAAAAATATAATTTATACCATCTACAAATGATCAAGGAACTACAATTATGTTGATGCTTCAAACTATACCACAAGTTTTCTTAGTGTTGAAGAACAATTCTCATTTTAGGATTCTAAGAATCCATGGCATGAGTTGTAGTTTGTGACTATTTAGTGGTTGTCTATGGTGAAACAGAAGTAAAGTATGAAAACTGTCCAAAATATTTATTTGATTTTGTTGTTGGGAGCCACTAGGGTCTAAAATTTTTGAATACTTAATAATTTTGAGGACTTGGAAGTTAAACTAAATGATTATTAATAATGATCTTTAAGATAGAGTGAATATTGATAAAAAATAAGAAAAAGGAAGGGTAAGGAAGGAAGAGATGTGATTGTAGGTTTTCATATCAAATATTATGATAAAATTCAAATTACATTGAGTACCCATTAAACCAATTTATGTTATAAAATAGCCTAAGCTCAAATCACATCACAAATCAGGTAAGATTCAAAGGAAAAGTATAAATCATAAGTAAGAACCAAGTTTACTCTAAAAGTTTGCTAATATGATCTGAATAACATAAGTACATCCAAATTCAAAGCAAATAAAATGAAGTATACTTGAAATATTTATAGTTAATCTAGCATTAAAAATAAATTAACAACCATATGATAAATAATGTGACTCAAAATAAGAAGAATCATTCAAACTCAACATGAATTTCCACAATTGAGAGATATCATAGACATTTAACAAAACTATCCAAAAAATCTTTTTAGAATTCCTTATTTGTATTAAATGCTCCTAGTATCATTTGCTAAAAAAATATCCCTTACAAATGGTAACCATTTGCCTATTTATAATAAAAATAGTTGGTTAACCAATTAACTTTGAAAATATCAACATGCAAATAAGGATAACTATCCTTAATATAAAGATACAATGTGGAAGGTCACATGTCAACGTGACAATAAATAGTATATGCTAATAGACTAGCATATACTTTACAAAAAGAAAATTCTCTTATGAATTTCATTGGTGCACCCTTCAATTAGCCTTGTCTGAGGAAGTCTTTCACCTTGGTGTATTGTTCCTTGATTAGCTCAAAATCAACTATAGGCTTAATTAGACAATCCTCTTCTTTATCTACTAACTTGTCAAATTCACTATCTACCCAAGATACAAGTTCCTTGATACATTATGCTTCTACAATTTACTTCCCTATAAAAATAATGGTATCAAGGGTCTTCTAGTTATCCTTAGATAAATGACCTTTGCTATCTTTGATGCTTTGAATGTGAGTACCAACCCTCTTCTTGAATTCTTCATCGTCAATCATGCCTATAGTAGTGGTTTGACAAGGGTTATCTAATAGATTCCCTATAAGTTTCTCAATCCATTTTACCAAGTCTATGTCTCTCTTGATGAAGTCCTTAACATCATTACCCTAGGTGATCAAATCCTCTTATTTATCTATCAAAACTACCATGAAGACATCCAACTATCTAAGTTTGATAATCTTGAAGTATAATAACTCCTTTGTCTTATACACCTTGATCAGCTCCTCCATCTAAGCTTGAGAATTCTACCACTGGGTGATTAAGGCTTGTGCCATCTTAGCTTGATGGTGTAAAGCACTCAGTCTAGAATTGACGCTTTTCAAATTCTTGAATGCATCCATCAAGGATATATTCAACACTTAAAATACATCCTTAAGAATTGAAAGGAGAAATTAAGCCTCTAACTATTATTTTTCTTTCTCCAAGTTGAGAATCTTTTGCTTCATTCCTTGAACTCTAGCCAAGGTCATTATTGACTAGGCTATTACCATACTAGAAACATCTTCTTGAAATATAATATGCTCCCCTGCTACCTACCCTATAATAAGAGTTAATCATAAAAGTGGTTCCACCTTTTGAAAGGTGAATTATATAACACCAACAGTAATTTTCCTAGTCTTTACTCTCTCAAGAGTCAATGTATCTAGATTAAATTGGACCTGAGGGTCAAATTCTTTCGCCTGTGGTTATTCAGGAATCTCTACATTTGAACTATTAGAGGTTCTTGGGGTACCAACCCTTTATATTTCCTTATTATGAAGAATTTGGATGCTTCTCTCTACTTGTTTGTTCAACATATCCTAAATCCAAATCTTGACATTATCATGAACACCTATGTCCACTCGAGTCTAAGCTAGTGAAGGATAAAGAGATGGGATTTTTTAAAACTTCCCATAAACAAACCAATCAAGAATTATTGGTCCATAAATTGTATTATCATCACTGAAGAGGTTTATTTCACTATTAGGGTGAGTGAAAGTTAACCTAGGCCTCTTTCTTGGAGATAAAGGAACAAAGGTTAATTTTGCCTCTCTTTCCACTACCTAATGGAACCAATTCCTTTGCTACTTCCTTAGATGGGTCTTCTTCCTTATCTAAACCATATGAAGCTATGATATTAATAAGGTCACTTTCTACTATTTCTCCAATTTCTAAAGCAATCATGCTAATAACCTCTATTAGGGAAGAAGGACTTGGTGGGGATGCCTAAATTTGGGGACCTTCACTAGGTCTATGTTCTATGCTAGACTCCTCAATCACATATTTACCTTTTCCCTTTACATCCTTAGGTTGCCAAATCTTAGATTACTTAGTCAATTATCCCTACATAGTCTTAGAAGATTGCCCCTCAATAGGTGGTTCTTGATGTGTATTCCTAGATGGTCCTAGAAACAAGTGATATTGTAAAGGATTTAACTACCATATTTCTCCTGAAGGCTTATTATCCTTGACTAACCTATGTTATAAATTTATGTTGTTTTTTTTAAGCCTAGGCAAGACTTCCTTAAAGTTCCTTGCCTTTGTGTAAATACATCTCCCATGCCTGGTTGATGTTTGTACTCAGCCATTGGGACCTTTTTATCCCAAATATTGTTAACCACTCTATCATTGGGGTCCCACATCTTAAGATCATCTAGTTGGAAATCAAAAGAGTTCCTATGCACCACCATGATCTCCAACTATTTCTAATCCTTGATTAAAATTCTACCAATGTCTAGTGAAAATGGATGAACTTGAGATTTTTTATTCTTCTTGTAGTGATAATCCATTCCCTATATGATTTGATAATCAATTTATTATTTTTCAAGCTTACTAGGAACATATATAGGCAATCTATATGGTTGGACCATGATTTCCTCTATCCTTATTATAGTGTAATCTGAATAGAACCACACATTCCCCATGGTCTCTACTTATCTTTTGATTATAGGATGAAGCCTAGGCATAGGGATACTAGTGATTGCATAAAAATGACTAGGAAGATACCGTCACATATGAATTGTATGTGATTCCTTATTTTAGTAGCCACATGGTGAAGGCCTACCATTTGAATTTATACTGAATCCTTGTATCTTTGGTACACTGAAGCATTCCTCTTTTCTTCTTAGGAAATTAGTTGTAACTCCTCAATAAATAAGAATAATTTGGACCAATTCTTAATTCCATGTACATTCAATGATGTTAAATCTAACTCTGTGTCTCTAAAGGCCCTTCCTTCACCATTTAAATTTAGATAAATCTTTTCTTCAATCTTCATCTATTTCTTGCCCACTGCTATTGATAACACTATATTTTAGTTTCAAAGCTATCAAAGTTATTACTAAGGCACTTTCTCTAAATTCAATTCAAAATTATCTCAAATGTCACATAATCAATTGAACCAAATCTAGCCTTCTTTATATAGGGTTCAAGGTTTTTTGCTTTAATGTCAAAAATATCTAGCTCTTGATTTCATATGTGCCTTAGATTTGATGGAACCTTACAATCATGTCTTCTATGTTTTCAATCATGAGATATATTTCATTTGGATCCTCCATACTTATGTAGAGCTTATGTGGTAGGGTTCCATTCCTTTTATGGTAAATTACATAAATGCCATTTGAAGAGTGAGCATTGGTTTTCAAAAGTCCCCTTTATTTTGCTTTGAAAAGCTAAATCTAGGTCCTTGCATTTCATTGGTTCTTGATATTTGAGATTATTTATTATGCCATTTGTCAAGCTCATGAGGCATTTTAAAATTCCTCAACTTCATCACACTATTGGATCAAATCTAGTGAACAAGTGATCACCATTGGTTCTTAACTAGGGCCAGATCATTAACTACATGCTTTTTTTTAAAGGGTTGGAGCTTGACACACTATTGGATCAAATCCAATGAACAAAAAATCATCATTGGATTTTATAGTATTATTACCTTTTAATTAGTTACATGATCATATAAATCTTATGTTTTAAAACATCATTTAGAATTTTATGTTTAAAAAACACAAAATGACTTAGGCTAAAATCTTTATATACTAAGCTTATCTTCGTAAAAAGGTAAGAATTTCTTAAAAGGTTTTTTAGAAATTCCCCATTTTATTAGGATTTATAAAAATTTATAAGTTAAATTTTATGGGTTTGATCATGTCAAATACGTCCTCACAGATGTCAAATGATGAGATCAAACATGTCAAATTTAAAATAGTAGAATTTTCTATTCTAATGATTGAGTGACTTGTGTAAAGCCTTCAAGAGATCTTGAGGCTTCTAGGATTGTTTAATTTAAATTTTATGTATTTGGTATCATCAAATACATCCTCATAGATGTCAAATCATGGGTTCAAATGTATCAAATTTAAGATAATATAATCTTTCTATCTCATGTTAAATTTGATGGGTTCAGTCCCATCAAATATGTCCTCGTAGATGTCAAATGATAGGAGTGAACTTATAAATTTTAAGACAATAAAATTCTCTATTATAATGAATGAGTTCCATGTATAAATACTTTAGGATATCCTAATGTTTCTAGGTTGATGCACACCATTAGATTAGAACCTCCAAAGCAATATGAACCATCAGATCAAGTCCCAAGTGGTTAATAATTGTTAATGTCCTTTTGGGTATTATATTTAATTCACACTATTGGATCAAAACCTTCAAGCAAGTGATCACTATTAGATATTTACTAGGCCCAAATCATTAACTGTATATCCTTTTTAAAATACTTTAGTTTAGGTTTATCACACTGTTGGATCAAAATCAACAAACAAGTGATTACTGTTAGATCTATAAAAGAAAATTAGATTTAAATTAATACCCGATCATGTATAAAGTTTAGCCTAAGGTTTTATATTAATATTAGGTCATGTTTTAAAGAAAAAACATATTTTAAGCTTAATATAACGTTATACTTAGGATCATTTAATCAAAAGGAAATAAAAATTATTACTAGTATTTTTTGTGAATATTCAAATTCAAACCCCCTTTAGGGTTTATTCCTTAGGAACCCTAGCTTCTTCCATGGAACCTGAAACTAATCAACTTTAAGACAATTATTATCAATTTTGAACTATGAAACATAAACATGATCAAATACATCAAAGCACATGTTCCTCTTTTAAAATTGATTTTGCTTTAAAATCCAAGATAAGACAACTCTTAACATTCAATATAGAATATAGACTTTTTGGAAATAAATACAAGGGTCCTCCTTTCAAAAAATAAATTCAAGGGGTGTTGGTCTCAAAAAATCCCTATTTAGTGAAAATTCAATCCCATAAGGTGTTGCCACAATTGTCTATCTAAGTTGTAAAAACAACCAGACCTTTTAGCATGTTTCACCTTAGATGTTGACTACCAAAACAACACCTAAGAACACATCTACCTTTGAATTTATGTCTTCAACACTTGATGATGAACCTTTGATTAACACTCATCACCTTCACTCATACTTAATCAATAAGAACTCTATTTTTCCAACATAGTTATGACCTATAGATCATATAGACAATCCTCAATCTATTATTATATTTATCTCATACTTATGGAAATCTACCCCTCCTTCACTCCCTAATTAACACACAAAAGCTTCTCTTAAATATCTCCCAAATATCTCACATAAAAGTCTAGAAATCACCATATTTTATTTTAATATTTATATAGAAATCATGATAACCACCATATTGGTTAGCATTTAGGCATGCCTTAACCCTTAAGGAAACTATCACATGAATAAACATCTCAGAACAATCTTCATAGGTCAGCCGTAGCATATGTGGGTCACTTTTAATATCTATACCTTTTAATAAGGCCCTTGTATCTCTTATAGATCTCATTAAGACCTATTCACCCATTTAACACACCCTCAAATAAAAAAATAATATAAGACCAATTTCAAATACATGGGTCCACTCCTTATGTCCCCTTCAACATTCTCAAGTGATCATAATAATATTATCTCACCTCTGTGTATGATCAATCAACTCAAATAAAGACCTCATACATAGGAACATGATTACCAAACATAAAGTCAACTTCTTAAGCATTGTTCATATTGGGTGAATATTTTGTTAACAACAGAATGGTAATAAAATGGTAATTTCAGCCATAGTGTGATGAGATAAATCTCTCCTCAAGGAAAGGGGATGCTCCCTTTTTATTGCTAACTAACACAACAAGTAATTATTTACACTAATTTTATAAAAGTGGGTGTTGTCATATCATTCAACCCTCTTTTTTTAAAATTGATGTTTACTTAAAAACTTCCTTCCATTCCTTACAATGTGTTGTGAAAATCTAAAATTACTTGATGGATCAATGATAACTGATATTCAGATTAGTTAGTTGAAAGAGTAACTAGAATGATACCAATAAAGTAACATGAATTGATGGAACAAAGTGCAGCCCAAAGTTTTCACCTTATTTACAAAAACTATTAAAATCACCAAAGTAAAATAAATTGTGGCCCAAATTCTCAATGGTAACTCACTTTTAATGATGAACACAAACCCAGTAACTAAAATGCAACTCAAAGACTCCAAAATTAGTTTCTTGGAACCTTCCATTTTATATAAATTTCACACCACAATCCAATAAAATCACAATAAAATTTAATGGAAAATACATAAGAATATTTCTAGTACACCACAAGCTTTTTTCAACACAAATATTGAAATATCACTTGATTTTCTTATATTGAATGGAATTTAATATTTACAATATGAACACAAAGTTTCATATTTGTTTCTCAATTTAGCAACATTTCACTTCTATATATCTTCGTGATCCTTTTTAAAAAATATCATCCTCTTATTTATAATTAGGATCTATGAAAAAAAACATGAATATTTGACTTATTCTAAGATAGAGTCTAATTTGACCTAGGACTGTGTACTTTTCTTACGTGTAAATTACACTAAATAGAATTACACATGAAAGTTTACGAAAATAAACTAAATGTCCTTAGACACAATAATTTCTTACTTTTTATTTTTCTCTATATATTCCTCATATCTCTTCAATGTAGCCTAGACATCATCACTATTTGGTCTTTGATGTGTTTTTGGAGATGGCAAGGACTCTGGTGATGGAATTTGCTAGATTAAATAGCATGTCTTTTCTTTAACCCAAGATTATTTGTAACTTATCCATTATTATTTAAAACTCAATTTTTTTTGATGGAATCAATCATGAATGTTCCTATTTTAATCTCTATTTAATTAAGGATGTAAACTCTTAAATTACTATCTGCATAGGAAGAATTTCTTGGGAATCATCTCTAGCCTAACAAGGAAGCTCTCCAATCTTATCTATAATATCTAACATATTATTATTGCACATATCTTCAACTTATTCAATATCTTTAATTATATTCTCAATAACTTCTCTTTTATTCTTCATTACTTCCTTGTACTCAACAAATACTTTTCTGTTTGGAATGACCTTTTGCTCAACTAAGAGTTCCACCTTGAAATGGTATAATTAAGTCCATGTGTCAATATCCTTTTTAGTCAATTCCAAATATTGAGTGAGTTTCTTAACCATTTTTTGAATTTCCACTTTCACTTCACTTAAGTTCTTCAAAAATTCAATGGTATAATGCAACCATTGAGTACCTTGTGTTGTCAACCTTTCAATCCAGGTGTTGACTTCCTGATCTTGAGATCCAATTTTTTCTACTTGCTAAATTGATTTTATTGTGTTTTGATGATAAAAAAGGTCAATAGATTCATATTATTTCATGATCTTTATTATAAGAGAGGTTAGCTATTCTACTTGCACCTTGAGTTGATCTTTAATTTTCTTGTCCTTGTCATATCTTTTTATCAAGGATGCCATGGTTGCTTGTAGATCTTCCTTTGCACATTCATGTGTTTGTTTACCTAGATTTATCCATGTAACCACATATTCAAACACTTGGATATATTCAATATTTCTACCTTGTCATACTTGCTAGACTCAAAAATTACCTATGACATGGTTTTAGCCTTTTTTTGTCATTTTGGGCTTTATTCGTACAAGCTAAGTAAAATCAAAATCATCAAGAGAAATATCTTTCTTCTTCCTCTTGGGTGTTTGAGTCATTAACAATGGAGGAAGAGGAGATATATCTTCTAGGATGGAGTATGCCAAGGATTTTGAAGTTTAGGGAAGAGCAATGGTTTGTAAAGTGGGTGGAATGGAAAGTGAGATGGTGGAGGTATCTATTGGTGGATTTGACAAAAATGGGATTTTAGTTATGATTGGTAGAGTTTGGGTTGGCATTAATGACACTTTAATCCCTATTGGCAAGTTGGATACTAGAGCACCAAGGACTTGAGTTGTTATTTTGGAGGATGTTTTAGAAATAAATTTATCTACATCTTATTGGGTAAAATAAAAATTAGTAAGAGACCCCAACGACTTTGAAGGATTGATCAAATTTGATAATGAATCAAAAACTTGATTGGGTGTGCCTTATGAAGGGACATGGAAAAGTGTGGCACTAGGAGGTGAAGGTAGAGATGAAAGAACAATTTTGGGATGAATATAATCAATTGGTATAGTTGGTATTATAGGGGGAACTATGGAAAATGTTACCTTTGAAACTATTTTTTGAAAGATTTCAACTGAAGGAATCTCTAACTATGTGGCCAACTACTATTGAATCACTAGTTGAGGTGATTGTGAAATTTTTGGTTGAGGTGGTGCTTCACTCATGGTTGGGTTTTCCTCTTTTTCTTCTTGAATAATATTTTCTACACCAGCTTCTTTATCTTTTCTCTTACCTTTAATTACAAACACAAACTGTGGTTATTGTGTGGATGTAGAGGTATCTTATTTATTCTTCATCCTCAACCCTCTCATTTCTTTGAAGTATCATCATTATAATCTTCTTATGAGCCAATATTGAAATGTTCAAATTAATACCTTTAGACTCTAACCTAGCATTAGTCCTTGAAAGAATAGGTTGAAATCTATCTCTAATAAATGTGTATTCTTTGATAGACCATTGGATTTGTGGGAGAGGAGTGGAAGACACCTAATTACCCTCATATGAGGGGTCCAATACATTCTCATCATCTGATAAATATTCTATAATATCAACCAACTTTAGATTATTAATTTAATCAATAGTAAGATAGTTGTAATCAAGTTTTCTCACATCTTCATTAGTTCTAGATTCTACCTAGATGTCTTCAATCTTATATATGTGAGTGAAATTATTATTGATATTTTACTTCATTAGTCTATAATCAAAGTTTTCCCTAATTTTTAATAACTTAATAGTTATCCACTATAACTTAGTTTCCATGGTTTTGGCCTTTGGAGTGGTTGCAATAGTATACCACACAATACTAATTGGAAACATAAAACCTCATTTGTGAGGATATAATTACTTATTATTCACACTAATTACTTCTTTGCACATCTCCTTATATATTAATTTATCACTTGGATACCTTAGTAACATATATGGTTGTTCATCAAATCCTCCTTCCCTAATGTAGGTGAAGGTTGGAAATTATAGAAAGGTGCAACATATCTTATTAATTTTTTCCCATGTTTGATATGAAACTCTCTTTTTCTCAAGGTCTTGTTTAAAGATGCAAATGAATTTGTATAATAAGGCATTATTGATTATATTGTAATGTTTGATGCTTTATTTAAGATTTAATTGTGGATAATATTCATGAACATGAACCTTTTTCATCTCACCATTACTAGTCAATCTCATGAAGTCTCTCATGCTAGCTATAACCTATACTAGATAAGAAGTCATATAGAATTTTATAGAAGAGGTCACCTCAAAAATATGGTGACATATGGCATCATTGATTTGACTTCCCTAGTAAATTCTTTATTTATCCTTCTTGAAGATGAAGAAGTAATGATACATCCACTCTTGAAAGAAATTTTATGTAAGATGACCTTTAACTATGCTTAGGAGACTAATAAAATCTCCTAATTCTTCTAAGAATTCACTATGATATAAGTGCTTAGGCCATCTTACAATTGAATGTATAGGAGTCCTGAGGTAATGAGTATTAATGTGCTTTTTATACTTGTCAAAATTCCTGTCATAGTATTATTGAGTTGAGTTCTTACTTATATTTGAGTACCCTTCAATGTCTAAGAGATGAAATATTTTATTGAAGTACTTATCATCTAGCTAAATGATCACCTTCCCACATGCATCCTTAACTGATATGGTTTTTTTTATCAAAGTGGGAAACAACTGCTAAAACAAATTATAGATCTTGTGCTAACATAGAAAATTCAACTACCAAATGAATCTCAATATTTAAAACAATATTCATGTTTTATACAATGGGGTCTCTCCCTAGTCTATGCAATAACTCTGTCATGTCAACATGGATAATCTTGGTGTCTTTGATCTATCCCACATTTGACTCAACTACAGATATTAGAAACACACCTTTAAACTTGTACTTAATTATTTTATTGGTAGGTGAATCATCCAACATTGATCAAGTAACTACAAGTAAGAAGTTTTCATTATTCTATAATTTTCATTTTAATTCATCTTAGAGAAAATGCAAGAGTAGAAAGGATCTATGCTCCTGCATGAGGATATGGATAAAATTGGTCTTTTGTACAATCCATAAAAAATTCTATGGACTGCACAAGAGTTGTAAAATTTTGAGGTTAAGGTGTAAATCAGAGAATATTATCTAAATTACACCAAACATGGGTATGTTTTAGGTTTATCTCAAATAATTTTCTCTAACTTACACCTTGCTTGGGTTTTGAGTGTCTTGGTATACATTGGAGAATTTTCTCTAACCTGCACCTTGGGGAATATTTCTAAAGCTAGTGTGGGTTAGAGAAAAATTCTCTGACCTACACTAGGTCTGATGAACTTTGGTGGATTATGGTGAGGTCAAAAACATTTCTCTAACCTACACTAGTTTTGGTTGGCTTGGTGTTTATCGAGGAAGATTCTCTGATATGTACTAGTTAGTTTAACCATGTGCTTTCTAAAGAATTTTCTCTGATAAGAACTAAGTCAATGGGAAAGTTTATGATTTGTGTACCTCAGAGAAAATTCTTTGAGGTGCATCTCTTTGAAAGACTTTGATGCATCACAAAGAATATTCTTCAATATATATTTTTGGGGTGATACAATTGATCTTGGGGTGTGTTTTAGAGATAAACTTCCAAAATACACCCCAAGGAGGGTTTTGATTGTTTGAAGGAAGAACTTTGAGGAGTGCATATGAAAATATTATCTAGAATAGGGATGGGAAAAGGGTAAAATAATGAAAAAATGGAGTAAAAAAATCAAACTAAAAATCAACAAATAAAAACTAGGAAAAAAGAAATTAAAAACAAAAAAAATACCTAAAATAAAAATAAGGTCTATAAATAGAGATGAGGAGATCAAATGTGAAAGAAAAAAAATGCATAGGAGCATGAAAATGGTGATGATAAATGTACAAGAGCATAAAAATGGTGATGAGAAATGGAGAAGAAAAAGATTAAAAATAAAATTACGTGGGTTATTTATTTACAAATCAAGTAATTAATGCCTATTAATTACCATAGATGGTGGGCTCGAGTGTAGGGGTAGAGAATTTATTTGACCTTGTACATGAAATTTTAGAGAAATTATCTACTCCTTTATGCAGTGGTGCACTTTGAATAAAATTCTTTGACTTCCACCAAAATGAACTTGGTTTAGTTCAGATAAAATTCTCTGAACTGTATGGGGTGGAAAAACTCACTCAAAAGACTAACGTTTTGAGGATAGACAAATGTAAGAAGGTAATTATTGGCCTCGTTTTACATGTTTAGAGCCTATGGGTTATGAAATAGACTAGTTTTGTATGGGTTATCTCATGAATTAAGCTTTATTAAATTCAAAGATAATAACTAGCTCCAACTAGGGAATTTCCTTTAGGCATTCTTTGAAATGCTTGAGGGAAAGAGAATCCTAGAACTCTAAGTGCCTTTCTCCATTGGACCATGGAGTCAGGTGACTGACCAAACTAAAAATGAAATAAAAATAAAAATAATATACAGATATTCATAAGATGTACAAACTTATCTTAAACCTCATTAAGTAAAAATCTTCAGATGTTGCCCACTATAGGGCAGCAACAATAGTTTTCCATCTAGGTATGCCAAAAGGAAACTATGTTCCCCATAAATTTGATGGATGAGGAAAGGGCCTCTCCACAAAGAATTTAATTTTTCATGCATTCTTTTTGTCTCTCTTATTTTTTCCCACAAATGAACTAGGTCTCCAACTTGAAAGTCTCATGACTTGGCCGTCTTGTCAAAAGGTTCCTTGATGTGACTCTGATGTTCATCAATGTGGTCCACCACCTTTTTACATTATTCCTCTATCTTGATAAGGTGCATAAAATGTTTATCTAATAATCTTTCAAATTTTATATCTTCAATTTCCTTATCTAATTTGAGAGTAGGTAACTCTAATGTGATAGGTATTTATACATTCAATATATATAAAATCTATAAAGGAGACATATCAATCACTCACTTGGGAGTGATGCAACCAGCCCATAATGCTTCATACAATTCCTTGTGCTAGGTTCTTTGATGGTCCTCTTCTAACTTCTTGATGATATTTACTAAGTTTTTATTACTTGACTCAGCTTGACCATTTACTTGAGGGATGTAGTCTAAGGTGTGAGATAGAATAATTCCATATTCAAAACAAAACTAAGTCATCTCCTAGGATGTGAAAGAAGAAGCATTATTAGTTAATATTTTGTTAGGCACTCCAAATATTATGATGATATTTTCTTTGAAGAAGTTTCAAACAACTTTTGAAGTGGCATGTTTTGTTGGAATTGCCTCCACCCACTTGGTGAAGTAATCAGTGGCTGTGAGAATGTAACTATGACCTACACTTGATGATGGGTTCACTATGCCAATAAATTCAAAACCCCATTATTGAAAAGGTTCTTTAATGACTAATGGCTTAAGAGGTAGAGCTAATAACTTGGGTTTATGTTAGGTTGTGGAGCTAAAAGCTTCACCAGGATGCAAATAGGAGAAGTTACGGAGGATGCAGAGTTGCAGAGTCAGTTGCAGGGAAATTGGCATCGGTCTGATCAACTGACATCGGTCAGATAGCAGCGAGGAACCAACTGGCATCAGTTACCAGTCAGCTGACATTGATCATGGAGGAGCCGACGTTGGTAGCCTGTGCAAGAACAGGCAGTTTGTATGTTGATCTCGGAGAGTCTATTTTTGGATTGTTTGTTTGCATGTCAAAGGCTAGTCTTAGTCTTGAGTTGTGTGTCTAATTATTGTAATTATGATAGTCTAATTATTGTAAGCATGAGATCTATATATGGACTCATGGGATGTATTGTAAAAGTGTGCTAGAAAGCCATAGAGCTTTTAGAGAGAGCTAGATTAGCTCCTCCTAGTTCCAAAGGGGTGCTGAGAGTGTATGATCAGGGAGAGTTGCAGGGTCTGCAAGGTCTAGGAGTTGATCCACCAGGGTACTGGTTGAAGAATCATAAGGACTTGGTGAGGCAAGGATAAGGGTTCTTTAGGGGTGTAGAGATATCTACATGGTGAGTTAGGTCTAGTGATTTGCAGGTAGTAGCAGAGAGCAGGAGATCTACTTGGTGTACTGGCAACGTGTTACTGACTGGTTGGAGAGGTGAACATCAATTCTATATTTGAGTTGATTATTGGGACTGAGAGAGAGAGGGAAGAAGGTCTTGAGGCATGGTGAACCTTTGAGGTGGAAGAAGAAGTGGCATCTTCTTTATTGTATTTTCTTCTAAGTATTTAATACAATTGTGTATTGTCTCTCAAATCCTGTGTTGTTTAATATTTCTAGTTACTTATTGATTCTGGTATAATTTTGTGTTTAGTTGCTAATACAAGAAGTAATCATATGTGCTCTAATTGAGGAGCAAGATCCTGACAAGGTGGTATCAGAGCTTTTGGTTGGGTTGACTAACAGGGGGTTTCAGATCTGGTAGTGTTTGTTGATTACAGGTTACTCACAGGGGTTTTTGATTGAGTGGGAGTATAGCAATGGTAGAAGGAAGTAAGCTAAGAATGGAGAAATTGAATAACATGAATGGTCTGATTGATGGAAAGAAAGAGCAGGTAAATAAAGATTGTTGGTTGGTAGCAGATCAGCAGGGAGGAGCAGATGTTGCAGGGGATGTTGCACAAGATGTTCTGGATAAAGTGGAATCTTGGTTCACAGATTCTTTTGCCTCTTTCCATGCAGCTCTAAATAGAGCATCTTTTCATGGGTATGTCTTTGGATACTTTGGAGAGATTTATTTAGGAGCTGGAGAGCCTTGTCAAATGATTGACAAAGGGGAAGTGAAGCTGAAATTATAGACGAATGACACATAGTGGTTGAAGGAAGTCATGCAGGTACCAGTCTTGAAGATGAGTCTAATTTCTTTAGGAAATTTGGGTGATGAGAGATGCAATGTAACTCTCATAGTGGATACACTTGAATTAGATGGTGGTAAGAAAGTAGGTATCCTTTATCTATCTACTTATATTGCTGATTCACCTTCTGTTGCAGAGATGTGGCTTCATAGGCTTAGTCACATATGTAGAAGGAGAATGCAGGTTTTGAAGCAAAAGTCAGATGTCTTTGACAAGCTAAAGAATTGGAAAGCCTTGGTGTTCATGGAGGAGATGACAGACAGAGATCAGGTGAGGGAACTGAATTATTCTGAGCAGGGCCATGTTGATTTAAACAGGGTTCTGATCCACAGAGAGCTCGTGGGTAAAAATTTATCACTCTCAGACGAACACAGGTACCGGCATCGATCAGACAGTAATCGATGTCGGTAGAAGGAAGACCAATGTTGGTCATAAAGAAACTGACATCGGTAGAAAGGATACTGGCATCAGCCAGGAAAATGATGTTGGTAGTCAGGGTCAATGCAGGGAACTGACATCGATCGGGAGCAAATTGTGAGATGGTCGAGATCGGTCACTGGAATGGATATTGGGCTGACAACACACTATCAACAGGTCTCAAACGCTCATGTCAAGGTCAAAAAAGGTAAGTGAACCTCATATTCATTGTTCACCTTCTTTTTATTGCTTATTGATGGTCAAGAACTAGGAAGATACGAAGAGGCAATGCAGGTAGAATCCAGATACAGTGGGAGCTTGGCATGGATGAGGAGTGTGAGTCCTTGGAGAAGAACCAAATAGGGATTTGTTGGTAGAGTTGTCAGCTAGAAGAAAGCACTGGATAGAGAGATGGATTCCCATTTTAGAGAAGAGAGTGGATGGACATAAGAGACAGAAGGCCAAGGCATATGGTCTTGAGGAAGCTGCAAGATAGTGGTACAAGTTTTGACAGGTGGATGACTAAGCATGGCTTTAGTCAATGTCAGTGTAACTATTGTGTTTATCTTACCAGGTAGATGATGGTCGCAACATCATCTTGTTACTATATGTGGGTGATTTACTAGTAGGTTTATACATACAGGTATTCACTGAGCTAAGGGTAAGGTTAGTTCAGAGGTGTGTCATGAAGAATTTGGAGTAGCGAAATTCTTTGGCATAAGAGACATAGAGATTTTATCTCCAATGGGAGCTGATGTGAAGACGGTGTTGGCAGGGTTCATGATGTAGGTTACAGAATCAAAAAGCACACCAATGGCTATAGTTCAAGCTTAACTTGAAACATGGTTCGAAATCACATGAGGTCTAGTGTAGACCTAAGTTTTCCCAATCAGTGGGGGTTATCAGAAAGTATGGAGCCAATTCGGGGAAGGAGTACTGGAGGGCAGTTCAGTGGGACTAGCAGCAGGGATTCTTGTTATGTAGGGTCAAGTTCTTCACTAGATGGATATGTAGGTTCAGATGTGACAGGTTACTTGAATGATAGATGCGGCATCACAAATTGTGTGGTGGTTGGTCTTCAGGATGGATATTGAAGAGGGATACAAGCCAGGGAATAATTTAGACAATGTATAGGTACAGGTATAGGTGCAACTGTTTATCTCCAAGTGGGAGATTGTTAGGTTGTGGAGCTAAAAGCTTCACTAGGATGCAAACAAGAGAAGTTATGGAGGGTGCAGAGTTTTAGAGTCAGTTGTAGGGAAATTGGCATCGGTCTGATCAATCGACGTCAGTTAGATAGCAGTGAGGAACCAACCAGCATCGGTTACCAATCAGACGACATCGATCATGGAGGAGCCGACATTGGTAGCCTGTGTGAGAATAGGTAGTTTGCATGTTGATCTCAGAGAGTCTATTTTTGGACTGTTTGTTTGTATGTCAGAGGCTAGTCTTAGTCTTGAGTTACATGTCTAATTATTGTAACTATGATAGTCTAATTATTGTAAGCATGAGATATATATATGGACTCATGGGCTGTATTGTAAAAGTGTGCTAGAAAGCCATAGAGCTTTTAGAGAGAGCTAGATTAGCTCCTCCTAGTTCCAAAGGGGTGCTGAAAGTGTATGATCAGGGAGAGGTGCAGGGTCTACAAGGTCTAGGAGTTGATCCACCGAGGTACTGGTTGAAGAATCATAAGGACTTGGTGAGGCAAGGACAAGGGTTCTTCAGGGGTGTAGAGATATCTACATGGTGAGTAAGGTCTAGTGATTTTCAGGTAGCAGCAGAGAGCAGGAGATCTACTTGGAGTACGGTTGTGTACTTGGTGTACTGGCAGCATGTTACTAATTGGTTGGAGAGGTGAACATCAATTCTATATTTGAGTTGATTTTTGGGACCGAGAGAGAGAGGGAAGAAGGTCTTGAGGGATGGTGAACCTTTGAGGTGGAAGAAGAAGTGGCATCTTCTTTATTGTATTTTCTTCTAAGTATTTAATACAATTGTGTATTATCTCTCAAATCCTATGTTGTTTCATATTTCTAGTTACTTATTGATTTTAGTATAATTCCGTGTTTAGTTACTAATACAAGAAGTAATCATATGTGCTCTAATTGAGGAGCAAGATCCTGACAGTTTACCCACAAATTGCTAACACTTCTTTCATTTATGCACCCAAGCATATGCATCTTGAAAAAGTGTTGGCTAGTAGTATCTTTCTCACAAAATTTTTTGAGATGTGATCGAAGGTGAAAAGTTTCCCCCACATGCTAAGTTTTAAAATATTCTAAAAAATTTCCTTATTATAATTTATCTACACATCATAGAAATATTCCATCAATGTTTCACTTATACAAACCATTATCCCAAAGGATAAAATTTTTAGCTTTAAGTTTTATTGTCCTCTTCTCCTTACAAGGAAAATGCTCTAGACATTCTCCATATGTGAGGAAATGAGCAATATCAAAATACCATTCATTCATTGCACTCATGAGTAAGACCATGGGAATTTCTTTTGTATCTCCTTCATTATTGGGTACCTCTTTTGGTTTAGTCTCTGCCATGAGTCAACACAAAACTTTTTCATGCACAAGTTTTATAGGCTTGATATCCATATCATAATCTTGGATTTTATAAATCCAATTTCCTCTTTTCCCTCTAAATACTTTTGAGTCAAAATGGACTTGATTGTAGAATCTAGTACTAGTACAATGGTGTGAGAGTTGAGGATGTAATACCTGACATGTTTAAATACTTTCACCACAACATAAGCATGTTTTTCCATGGATGAGTACTTGATCTCATGAGCCTTTAGAGGGAATCTCATGAATGCTATAGGATATTCAATTCCTTCTTCATTTGGCTATACCAAAATTATGGATAGAATATGCTTACAAGCATAACTATACATGATGAAGTTCTTGGTATAGTCAAGGCAAACTAAGATAGGAGCAAGAGCAATTTCTTCCTTGAACTCATGAAAATTAGATCTCCCTTATGTGTCCTTACAAAAAATTGATTTTCCTTTCATCATATAGACAATGTGACATGTATTTTCAATAAAATCAAGAACAAATCTCTACAATAAATTAACTTTCCCAAAGAAAGAGTGCACTCTTTTCTTACTTGATAGCAAAGTAAGATTATGAATTTATTTGACCCATTCAAGATATATTTTGATTCCTTCCTTGGATACAAAATGTCTAAGGAGCTTGCCTTCAATAACCCCAAAAATGTATTTCTTGGGATTAAGGGATATCCCATGTTTATGACATCTTTCAAGCACTTTCTATAAATGGTCATAGTGATCTTGATGTTTTTTTGAGAAAATAGTTAAACCATCAAGGTAGACCATAATGAAATTACCAATTATATATTCTAAAGCCAATTCAATATCCCTTTGAAAGGTAGCACCAACATTGATCAATCCAAAAGGAATTCTATGATATGCAAAGGTGATCCATGGAGTAGTGAAGGTCATCTTGTGTTGATCTTCATCACGCATCTCCACTTGATTGTATCTTGAAAATCCATCTAACATAGATAACATCTTTGAGCCCATCACTATTTCTAGTACTTGATCCATTACCAATAGTGGGTAATTATCCTTAAGTGATGATTGGTTTAGATTATGGAAGTCAACATAGATGCAAATATCTCTATTCTTCTTCCTCATAGGAACAATGTTGGTTATCCACTTCGAGTGATGTATAGGAAAAATGATCCTAGCATTCAACATCTTTTGGATTTTAGCAAGCATGGTGCTTGAGATGTTGGGATTATACTATCATTATTTTTTCTTATGAGATTGAGACCCAGGATTGAGAGAAATATCATGTTGAACTTCCATAGGTCAAAAATATTTTAGATCCACATATGAATATTCTAATACATCAATGTACCAGCATAGAAGTGCCACCAACTCTCTCTTTCTTTTGATGAGAAACATTTCTCAATATTTATCATTTTGGGACCATCTTCTATTCCTATATTGACTTTCTCAAAAAAAAAATTTGAGTCTGATTCAGACTGTTGACATCTAATGAATTGATCATGTTTATCAAAAATTCTCTCCAAAGATACTAACCCTTTAGGAATATTATTCCCTTTTAACTACAAAATTTCTTTGCCAAACTTAAAAAATTAATTCTTGAGTAATAAATTCACTCCCTTTAAAGTATAACTCACTAAAATTTTCCACCTTCTCCAAAAATGTGATGACTTACTCATCATTGTTGAAAACTTACCTATTATTAAAATTATTAGGGACACTAGGTTAGAAGACCAATTAATGATATACTTATTTCCTTGGAAATCCTTATGAGGAATTTGGAGAGTAGGTAAAACAACAAATGAATCAACTCTATCATTATATTCTCTTGTAACTGCTGATATATTAAATGTATCAAAATCCTCTATGTAATCCCAAACTTGATTTTGACAATTCCTTGGCCTTTCATTATTTGTTTGATATAGATTCTTGACTTGACAAATGACTAGATCAACATCACCTTGAGCATGGAGATTTGTAATTCCTTTCTTTTGTGCAACCTCCATTACTAACAAAAGGCTTCATTTTCAATGGTATTGTTAGTGTTATCAAACTACAACTTGAAATAGAAAGGGAAAATATTTCCTTTTGGGAATATGAGGACTATCCCAACTCCAAAACTAGTTGAAGAACAACTAATGTCAAATTATAAAGTCCAAAAATCATTTAAACCTTCCTCTTTGATAGTCTCAAAATCTAAAACCTCTTCATCCAAAGAAGGTGATTCTTCTATCTCTTGAATTTTATCTAAAATATCAATTAACAATACTGGATCTTCATTAGTGGTCATGAAATACATACCCATTCTAGAAGCTTCAAAGAGAATTTGGGATTTTAGATCTTTAGTCTTTGTCATAGTATACTTTGCTTGTTTCTCTGGATGAAGTTTCTACATCACACCTTAGATAGGTATTCTAGCCTTAGACCAATCCATGTTGATTTCACCACCAACATCTTTTCAAAAGTTACATCCCAATAAAACTCCATGTGAGGCTAGAACATCAGACACAAGAACCATCATCTTGAACTTTTTCTCTAGAAAAGTATCAAATGTAAATTGTGTAGCTTTAATTTTGCCTATGAGGGGTACTTGCCTAGTTTCCATTGAAAAGAAATGACCAAAAGTCTTTGTAAAAGTTAACCCCAAGGTAATGGCTACTTTGGTTGGAATCACATTATCATAATCACTTGAATAAATGACATAATTACTAATCTTATAACCATTGATAAATAAATAAATATAGAAATGTTCTAATTTTCTTGAGTTGGATGTAGCAGTTACAACCAAGTTATTTTGCTTTAGTTTTGGTTTAGGGTCAACTAATACACTATTAGGTTTGGTCTGATCAAAATTGGTCCCTTTGCTTTTTATAAACTTCTCCAATATTTTGAATTGGTTAGGATTAGATTGGAGGTAGTCAACCTTGAACATTTGGATTTTTGTCTTTTTGGCATGGTCTATGATATCAAAATATGGTATGGGGTAGCTGAGGAAGACAAGGTATTTTCATTTTTAGGTTTGTGTTTTGGACACTAGGTATAAGTGTAGAAGGATAATAAGTATAATTATGAGGATTACTTACTTGTTTGTCTACCATTGTATCCTTTGGTTGAACTGGCAAGAGAGTTCCTCATTTGGAAATTGTAACCTCATTTCATGGTTCATCCTTGGACCTTATTTTATCAACCTCATATTTTTGATTTGGATAACTTTGATAATGTGTGAAGATGGCATAAGACTCACCATGTGTATCTTCTTCTTGTTCAACTTCTTCTTCTTCAAAGTTTAGAACCCTGATATCAGAGTCACTAGCTTCTCCTTCTTTAAATCCTATGAAGGGATTAACATCATATTTTAGAACATATTCTAGCTTCAAAACATCATCATTCTTAGGTTCTAACTAATTGACTATTATATTATCTGGTGGTGCCTCCAATTCAAGCCTTAGTTTTGGTGGAAGAAGTTTATTATGATTTTGATTCCTCACAACATTGTTGGAATAGTTACAAGCATTTGGGTATGTTCTTCTTGGATTATCATTGTATGAATGAAAGGACATACCTTGGGAAATTTGCTACTTGATTTCTATCAATTCATTTGCTAGATTATATAACATAGGATCCATGGTGCTAGTAGAAGGTGAAGTTATAGGGGGCTGCCCTCTAGGCTTGATATAATTATTTCTCACTTTTCCTGCTGAGATCAAATCATCTTCTACTTTAGTGGCCAAGATTTGAGCATCATCAAGATTGGATGGGGCTGTTCTTCTTAAAAGAAAACTTAATTTTTACAATCGAGAATTGATGAAGAATCATTTTAGATTCTCAGGTGTAGGTTGAGTAACCACATGAATTTTATTCCTCAACTTATTGAACTTTTCCATGAACTCACACATGGGCTCATGTGTTTTATTTTTCATTTGTGTGAGCTAGGACAACAAGGCATTATCATCTTTTGCTAGTTCAAACCTTCCCTCAAATTGGACCTTGAGTGTAGCCCAACTTGTGATGGTTCTTATTGAAAGATGGTTAAACCAATTAGTGGTAATGTCTTGGAGTGTTTCTACTAACAACCTCATAGAAATGTCTTCATGTTATACTCCAATAACTCTACATGTAATGTAGAATGCAAAAATATGTTCATCTTGATTATTTCTCCGTCACCATAGAACTTAAGGAAATTTTTTCATGAACCATGAGGTAGTTCATGGGATGGTGGTGTGAAATTAAATAGACCAAAATTAGTTCCCCATGGACCTTGAGTGGCCATTCTATGCAGATTATAGGGATGAATATTGAATCTTTGTAAAGGCAAAATAGGCAAGACCCTATGAATGTTAGAAGCTTCCCCTAGTGTAGGAGATCTTGTATTGGTAGGTAGAAAACTTGTTTTATGATAAAGAGGTAACCTTGCACATACCGATAAAATATCAAATTTATGTTCTTGCAATAACTCAAATTTTAGATCAATGTGTCCCACTTCCCTTCTATTACAAGTGTATCTTTGTTTCACTAGATCATGCATGCATATGGAAAATAAAAGAGATTAACTACAAAAAAAAGTAGAAAACAATAAGGTGCTAGTACTATTTCAATCAAATTAGTGTAGAGCTCAATTGTGTGTTTGATCCCTGGTAGAGTCACCAAAAACTATCTAATGAATATTTTATTAACAACAAAATGGTAATTTTAGCCACATTGTGATGAGATAAATCTCTCCTCAAGGAAAGGGGAGGCTCCCTTTTTATTTCTAACTACCACAAAAAGTAATTATTTAAACTTATTTATATTTATTTACACTAATTTTATCAAAGTGGGTTTTGTCATATCATCAAATCCATTTTTTTTCAAAATTGATGTTTACTTACAAACTTTCTTCCATTCTTTACAGTGTATAGTGAAAACGTATAACTACTTGATGGAGTAATAATAACCGATATTTAGATTAGTTAGCCAAAAGAGTAGTTATAATGATACCAAAAAAGTAGCATGAATATATGAAATAACTTACAAACTTTCTTCCATTCATTACAATGTATTATGAATATGTAAAACTACTTGATGGATCAATGATAACCAATATTTAGATTAGTTAGCCGAAAGAGCAACTAGAATGATACCAGTAAATTAATGTGAATAGATGGAACAAAGTTCAGCCCAAAGTCTTCACCTTATTTTCATAAAATATTAAAAAAACCAAATAAAAATAACTTGTGGCCCCCCAAAGTCTCCATGGTAAGTCACTTTCAATGATGAACACAAACCCAGTAACTAAAATGTAGCTCAAAGACTCTTAAATCAACTTCTTGGCACCTTTCATTTTATAGAAATATCACACCACAATATAATCAAAGGATAATAAAATGAAATGGAAAATATATAATAATATTTCCAATACATCACAAGTTTATTTCACACAAATATTGAAAGATCACTTGATTTTATTATATTGAATGGAATTCAAGATTTATAATATGAACACAAAGTTTTAAATTTATTTCTCAATTCATTAGCATTTCACTTCTATATCTCTTGGTGATCCTTTTTACAAAATATAATACTCTTATTTATAATGAGGAGATATGAACAAAAAATATGAAAATCCTAATATTTGACTTATTCTAAGGCATAGTCCAATTAGACTTGGGACTGTGTAATTTTTCTACGTGTAAATTACAATAAACAAAATTACACATGAAAATTTACAAAAGTAAACTAAGTGTCCTTACACAATAATTTATTCTTATTTATTTTTTATCTAGATATTCCTCATATCTCTTCAATGTAGCCTAGATTTCATCACTGTATGGTCATGATGTATTTTTGGAGATGGCAAGGACTCTGGTGATGGAGTCTGCTAGATTAACTAGCATGTCTTTTCTTTTACTCAAGATTCTTTGTAACTTATCCATTATTATTTGAAACTCAACCAATTTGTTGATGAAATCAAGCGTGAATGTTATTTTTTTAATATATATTTTAATTAAGGATGTAAACTCTTGAATTACTATATCCATAAGAAGAATTTCTTGGGAATCATCTCTAACCTAATAAGGAAGATCTCTAATCTTATTTGTAAGATCTAAAATCTTATTATTGAACATATATTTAGCTTCTTTGATATATTTAATTAGATTCTCAAGAACTTCTCTTTTATTCTTCATTGCTTCCCTATACTGAAGGAATAATTTTTTCTTTGGAATTACCTTTTGCTCAACTAAAATTTCCAGCTTAAACTAGTGTAGTTGAGTCCACGTATCAATATCCTTTTCAGTTAATTACAAATCTTGAGTGAGTGTCTTAATCATTTGTTGAATTTCCACTTTTACTTCACTCAAGTTCTTCAAAAATTCAATGGTATAATTCAACCATTGAGTACCTTGTGTTTTCAACCTTTCGAACTAGGTATTGACCACCTGACCTTGAGATCCAATTTTCTTTGCTTGTTGAATTGTTTGTTCTATGTTTTCATGCTCAATAATTTCAATGGACTTAGATGATTTCATGATATTTAGTAGAAGATAGGTTATTTATTCTACATGTACCTTGATTTAATCTTTTATTTTCTTGTCCTTGTCATATCTTTCTAGCAAGGATTACATAGCTACTTGTAAATCCTCCTTTACACCTTCATGCATTTATTTACCCAAATTTATCCATGCAACCAAATATTCTCACACTTTAATATCTTCAATGTCTCTATCTTTGGGAGGCACTGTAACCTCAACACACTTGTGTCCAGAATAAAAATTTACCCTTGACATGGTTTTAGCATTTTTTGTCATTTTGGGATTTATTGGCACAAGATGACCAAAATCAAAATCCTTGGGAGAAATAGATTGCTTCTTCCTCTTGGGTGTTTGAGTAATCATCCATGGAGGAAGAGGAAATGTATCTTCTAGGATGGAGGATGCTAATGATTGTGAAGTTTGGGGAATACCAATGGTTTGTGAAGTGGGTAGAATTGAAAGTGAGATGATGGAGGTATCTAGTGGTGGAGTTGTCACCAATGGGATTGTAGTTATGATTGGTGGAGTTTGGGTTGGCACGACTGACACTTTAGTCCCTATTGGTAAGTTGGATACTAGAGTAACATAGACATGAGTTGTTATTTTGGAGGATGTTGTAGACATAAATTTATCTATATCCTCTTGGGTAAAATATAAATTAGTAAGAGACCCCAATGACTTTGATGGATTGGGTAAATTTGAAAATGAATTTGTAGACACCAAAATTATGTTACACAAATGTATAATTTCCTATTTCAAAACCCCCTTGAGCCCCTTTTTAATAATTAGCCTTCCTAACCCATGTTTTCACCCCTCACACATTTATTTAATTTAAAATATTTAATTAAGTTAATTAAAAAATACTTATGGCACCTTACTTAACCACGTCATTCTAAGACTAATTCTTACCCTCCGAGTCACCTCTAAGACTTAGTCCCCTAATCCAAACTACAAATGACTTGTTCTCACCCCAAACATAAATTACTAACTAATTACATCTTTCTTAACCTCATATTTCTAGTATTTCCTAATGGATACCACACTTGGTAAGAGAAGGAACATAAAATAAGCTAAAATAGTCCTTTTACCTATTCTCATGCCATCGACATCGGTCAACCCATGGTTGATGTTATTGGGATCATTGATGTTGGTTACTTAATACAAATTCCAAGCTAATATTTAGGTTAGCAAAAACAAAAAAATTGATCATTCACACACAAGATTTTTCATTCAACTTTCTACATCTAGGCTTACCATTACTCTGCACAAATCAACCTAGATTAAGAATTGATATACTACATAGAGTGTGGATTATTCTAAACTAACAACACACACTTGTCTTTCTATTCACCTATTTCTTTGACACACCTCATCAAAGTCATCTATTTAGCACTCATAGTTCATCTATTTCACCAACTAAGTATATCTATATCTTTTGTAATTTATTTAAATAGTCATTATATAATTACTTTATGTTATACTATTTATCATTTTAAAAATGTCTTGAAACTCCCTATAGAGGAGTTTTAAAACTCCTTCACCTGTCTCCCTATACTTCAAACATACCAAACCTCTATCTAGACCCACTTTAGTCTTACCCACTCCCTTACAACTCTTCCCAACCCCATAAACCTGACCAACATCTACCTTTTAGCTCAAAAAAGTCTCCTACAACCTATTAAGAACCTACTGGCCATATTGACATTAGTCACATAACCAAAATTGATCATATCTCCTTACCAACATTGGTAGCGTAACTGACATTAGTGACTATGTATTTCCACTAACCTCCCTGAGCCTGCCCAAATAACCTCTAAAAACATAAACAACTCATATTACCTACACTGTGTCACTCTCTACTACACTCAAATTTCAATAATGGTATGAATATCTCTCTCTTACTCTCTCTTTCATTTTATTATTCATTACCATTTTGTTTCAAAAAGTGGACTATCATCCCTAAGTAAGTTTGACACTTCCAAGAATAAGCATGTAGCTTGGCAGCCCACTCATATATCTATTAACAAATATTTTTGGTGGTAGTGTTTTCTTATTCATAGGTAGTCCTCCCTAGCCAAAGAAGAGTGCTCAACATCATCTAGATATGGCACATAATCAATTTGTATTATCTCTAATTATATATGCCTACCCTTCATCTCTATTTCTCCTTAAACATCAAATAGATTCAAAATTTAGTGAAACATTTCTAGCATGCTCGGTGGGACCCTAGAGTTTTCCTTGGGTTCATTACTTGTTTTAAGCATTCATATAGGTGAATTATAGTGAAAATTTCATTCCTTTCACTTTCTCCCTCGCTTTTTCCTCAAAATGAAATATTCAACATTTTATTATCTATTTAAAGGCATTAAATCGAAATTTCTTCTTCCTTACCACTCTTTTATTTCTTTTGCTTCTAAAAAAAACTTATCATTTTTCTTGAAAGCTAAAAAGAATCTCTTATTTATCTCTTTATTGCATGAACATTAGGATAGTGAAATTCATTTTCTCCTCCTATTTCATTATTATTTTCATTTGAATCAAAATAATTTAGATTTGGGTTTAAAACTTGCCACACTTCATTGTTTGATTGCTACATATTAGCTCACCTATTTAATTACAAGCATTATGAATAAATTATAGTACACCCATGTTACACTACCAAATCACACTAACAAAAAAAACATCTAAACTCACCTAAGACAAGGCCCATCAGGATTACATCACCTAGTGGATCACCTTACCCTACCCAACTATCTTACTTAAATTTCACCACCAAGGGGAGAACCCACTCCATTCTCTGGTAGAGTATAAACTCTAGACATAAGGCATATTTTGGCTAAGCAACTTGGCTTGGATTTAGGTCTATGAATTGTGGGGAGAAAGATCCTATAACAGGCCACATACTTGGTCTAACACATATTTCCTCTTGAGCACCAAAACTAACATGAAACCAGCTCTAGATTACTTTTTAGTACCTTCAGTAACCAAACTCTCATCTCACTATCTGATTAAGGCATAAGCCAACATGAGACTAAAATTTATCTCTAGGAGTTAATAATTAGTGGCTGTATATTATTTTTCTATTTTTCTATTACCTTCTATATTTTGGAGTTGGTAAGGACATTTTTCCTTTAATTTACAAAATCAACACCATTCATAATACTCAAGTTATATAAACCATTATATCAATTTTTATAAGTGTTCATCCTCTTTATATAGACCTCTTTCATCCTCTATTTTGCCTAAAATTTGCCTCTGGGTTTCTAAAATGTTGGGTTTCTCATCTCTTAGGACTCCATAGTGATTGACATCAGTTAAACCCACTGATGCCAACAAACTTTAACCTACTAACATTAGTCAAGTGACCAATGTTGGTGACTATGTAAATTGGTTATTTTTAGTTTGCTTAAAATAGTGAGCTAAAACAACCTACATCCCTACACCTAAACCTAGTTTTTCCTCACCTTATCATTAATACAGAGTTCAAATATTGTTTATAATTCTTCTTGTACAGTATTGATGTGAAGCCAAACCAAAATTCTTGCTAATTATACAAGATAATAACCACTTCTACCTTCCCATCTTGATGTTGATTTTATCATGGAGCATACTTCAGATACAGAGCATACTCTTAGCCCTAACCAAATTCCCATTGTGCCTAAAAGAGATCAAGATTTTGCTATATTTCTTGATCACAATGTGGTAGCCCTTCAACATTACCTTGCCATGACCCAAACCCATAATTCTTTAGGTGACCCACTATATGGTATGCCAACTTCTCTAATGGAGACATCTTTAGTTTCAACAGTCTCCACTATGTTCCCCATGGTTACTCAAACCACCACTTCGACAAGTAACCCAACCATAAACAATGTCCAAATTTCATCATCACCAACTACCCAATCCCACCTAAACCCTATTATGACTTCCTTGCCTTCACAACCACAAGTAGTTTAGTCAAGTCTAACCCCATTTCAAAATTTGGTGGTGCCCATCCTGTCTACTCTCACACCTATAATTACACATGTTATGACTCACCCTTTACCTAGTATAACCATGCCAACAATCCAACCTATAATAACAACATCTAACCAAAGCATTGTCTTTAACCTAGTAGGATAAGCCCCTTTCATTTCTGGCCCTTAGCCTATGACTCATTATCCCTATGTTGCATTAACACAACCACAAAAAGATATGTCATATGATCCCTCTACTTCTTATCAAGTTCCGTATAACTTAGGGGGTATCTCCCAAACCAATTCTCCTCTAGACCTCATTAAGATGCTGATGGACAGGATGTCTAATCTAAAGACATCCATGTTAGGTTCAAAGAATGTGTTGTCCTATGATCAAATATGTAATGAGCCCATCCATCCTTCTATGCCTAGTCATCCTTATCCAAGCCAATGTGTACTCCCCATATTTAATCACTTCTAGAGTAAAGAGGACCCAAAATAACACTTGTGATCATTTAGACATGCTTGTTATTTAATAGGGCATGATCATGCATTACTACTTCACACCTTCCCTATGTCTCTTTTAGATGCTACATTAGATTGGCATAGATCTATAACTCAGCACTCCCTTTTCTCATTTACCCAACTCACACAATTATTCCTAGACCATTTCTCTATCAACATTTCTAAAAAGGTTTTTATTACAGACCTTTATTTTATTAAACAATTTGATGATGAGTCTATCATAGATTTTGTCACTCATTAGAGAGGCTTAATAAATTAACTCTCCTTTTCTTTACCACAAATTTAGCTTATTTAGTTCTTCTCAAGGGCATGTGATAAGCACATTTCATCCACACTCTAAGTACAAACTTTCCACACATGTGATGAAGCCTTTACAATGGTGCAAAAAATCAAGATCTCAGCTATAAATGAAGATAGAGTCAAGTTGTGTAGTATGAATGCCAATTCCAAATCGAATGAATCCTCTTCTTATAAAAATTCTCCTTATAACCAAACATCTAAGGGCTCCACCAATGTGGTGGTCATTAAATCAACTTCTTCCATAACCACACACCAACTTAATTCCTCAACCTCAAAAAATTTGACCCAGCAATTCTAACAATGATATGAACAAAGACAATACACTCCCATTGAGGAGTCATATACTTCTATTTTGGAAAAAATATTACAAAAAGAAGCCATAAACCTTCATCAAATCAAGAATCTTATATAGTTTTATCCTTCCTATCCTACTCCTACTTGGTATAAGGAGGATGAGTTTTGTGGCTACCATCAAGTCAAAGGCCACAATTTTAATAACTATAAAACATTCAAGAACATTGTTCAGGACATGCTTGATAGGGGTGATATTGTCTTAGATAACCCTAATATGCCTGCTATTAAAAATATGTATGTGTTTAAATAACCTTTTCCTAACCATTCACCCCATCAAAATAGTGTTCAGACCATGACTAATAACTGATGTGATCATAATATCCATGTGATTAATATGGTCTTTCCTTTACCTCCAGTCCAACCTCTCCCACAATAGGAAGCACCCATTTTACCTACTCCTCCCCCACAATCAGTGGAGTTTATTTTTCCCATTATTCCTCCTCATGTAGAAGAGCCTAATTTACCTATTTCACACCCATGTGAGGAAGGGTCTCATTTACCTCTCCTTTTTCTATAAGAGGAGCCTATATTTCTAGTTCTTTTTACACCCATTTTACCCATCCTCTTACCACTTGAGGACTATGCCTTACCCATTCCTCAACTACATGTTGAGGGGAACACCATTCCTATGTTATACACTTTTTAGGAACCTTCTTTACCTACCTCTCCTCCATCGATCAAAGGTAGTATCCCATCCACTCCTCCTTCACACCTAGAAGAGATAGTGTTATCTACCCCTACATTAGATGAAAGACCTATTGTGCCTACTCCAATTTAACCAATTTTACCACTTCTTTTACATATGGAAGATCAAACTTTACATGTTACTCACCCATATGTTGAGGGAGAAATTATACTTATGCTCTACCCCCTTGAGGAGCCTTCTTTGCCTACATCTTCCCCACCCATGGAAGACCATAACTCTTCTCCCATCTCTGTTGAAGAAGACCCTATTAAAAATCTTTCTCCTCTTTGGCCTGAGGTAGTAGAGGCCAAAAATTTCCCTCTTCCTCAGTCAGCTAAGCCTTCTAAAGAATCAATCATAAGGCCTATATTAACTCTATCTAAACCCTTCTCATGGTTAGTGTAAAGTCTATAATTTCTTGACTCCATGAAGCTAGATCATGTGACATTTTGGGATCAACTTAAAACTTCTTATCCTACAAAATGAGTGTCATACTCAACTACCAATCCTCTCACTACCCTTTATTTAAATCACCAGAAGCTCATCCTTATATGCTAAAACCCTCACCCTCATAGGCATGTACCATATTAAAGTAGATCAAGTCTTTAAGCATCACCTAGTCTCTAGTCTAATTCATCCATAGGTGAAATTAGATCTAACTCTCCAACCACAAGTTAGAGTTTAATGGATTGAACTAAGGAAGAATGTTAATATTCCTAGATTTTACTAATCCTTCCCTCTTTTACCCTTAACTTTGCCTTCAATTTTGGGGCCACATCCCTCTACTTTATTTAGGATATCACTGATCCAAGTGAAATAAAAGGCTAAGTTACCTATGCTACTACCTCTACCACCTAATATGCCTTTCACATCTAACACAATGACAACTACTAGAAATAAATTATCAATAAAACACATGGCTCCACTACCACCTCAAAAGGTGCCATACAAAATCACCCCCGTGACTCCTAAACCAAAGAAGGTGTCCACCCCTATTACAATAATAAATTCTAGCCCACTTGCAAGCTCTTAGATATTTTTCCTACACCAATTGTTTCAATAATCCATAATAATACTTCCTCCCATTAGGAATTATAACCCTCTTAGACTAAAGCCATCTTGGTTTGATGATACACAAGTGTGTCCATATCATCATTCACCTAGACACAATACTAAGAGGTCTAAAGCTCTCACAAAAGTTATTTAGAAACACTTTGATATCTCCAATCTCTTTGTTGATACTATTATTAAACTTATTATTATTCCACCCATGTCATCCATAATGCCTCATACCATTCCACCTAAATTCAAACCCAAAGATGTTGTCATATCCCCTTTACCACCTCCTTCACCTATGTTTCAGATCAACATGGTTAATGTGGCCATGTGGTCAAAAAATGAAAAAGATAAAGGTAATGAAAAGGTGAATTCCCCTTGGGTTCATCCCTTCTCAAAATACAATCCTCATCTAAATCCCAATATTTCCATCTTGGGTGTCCCAAAACCAATATCTTTAGAAGTTATTCAAAACTCAATGGTGAAACAACTTCACCAAACCCCTCTAAAAATGTCCTTGTATGAGTTAATCCAAAAATCACCCTAACACCATCAAGATTTGATTAGTTACTTTTAAGTGGTTGAGTTAAAACTTAATGATCCCTAGTCTCTTGTAGCTTTGGTCAGCTCTCTTAACACCATCTCCCTGATTTCTTTTAGTGATTTAGAAATTCCACTTCAACACCCTAAAGATTAGGATTTTTCCCTTTTTATCATTGTATATATCAATAAAAATCATGTAAAAAGAGTCATGATCAATGGAATAACTAATATTAATATTATCTCTACCAATTCCTACAAATATATATCCATTCCCAATAATTACATGTCTCAAACTGACATGGTGCTCCACTCCTTCAATGATGACATAGCTACTACAATGGGCACTATTGTCTTACATATATATGTGGGTCCCCACATAATTATTGATCTCTTCTATGTTGTAAAATGAGAGTTCCAATACAACATACTTCTTGGATGACCTTAGATACATGTTATGGTATGTATACCCTTGACTTTGCACCTCTATGTCAAGTTTGAGCACAATAGGCAAATGCATGTTATTCTCACTGACCCACCTCCTTTCAAAACATGTAACATGACTTATAGACCCAATGATATTTTCATAACATTAAAGACATCATCTCCTCCACATTATAATTTTGAAGCTCCCACAAGCTCCACTACCCCAGTTACATAGATATTGGTAGCACAAATTCTAGACAAGGACCCCATGGAGGAAACTTTCAAGAATCTATCACTTAGAGAATATCATTTGTTGACACTCGACATGTTCCATACTCCATAAGAGTATAGAAATATTCATATGAACCCCAATTATGATCCTTATATTGGGATGGTCATCTTGTACGGTCCCCCTAACCTTGGAACTAATTTCATAAATGGGGGAATTAATCAAGCTCCCATTATTTCCAATCCATCCTCTTTGCCACAACCATTTGCCTATGACTTCTCTTTCTTGAGAAAGCCTAGCTTCAATCACACCTATATTTATAGGTGTACCTAGAAATGATTTGGTTTGGGTCATTATGAGTAGGGTGTTCATACACCCATTGAATATCCCACTAGAAAAACCATTAAAATGCCAAAAAAAGACATGGAGTGGGTTTTGACGAACTAACTAAACTCACCAAAACTTCTCATATAACACTTATCGAAGAGCTAGTCTCTCCTTCTCCATCCTCTCCTCTACCATAACCTTATAAATCATAGGTATCTATACCTCCTAATTTTTTTTCAATAAATGACATCCATTTGGGCCCCCTCACCTATTACCAGGGTAAGGAAACAAGGTCCCTTCCTCTCATTCATCTTGAAATGATTAATGAAGACTCTCCCAATATCAACACTATCCAATGTCAAGATGATGATGCTATTCTCACATACATAGGTGTATATGATTCTTACATCTAATGATCTATCCCATCAAAACATAGGCTATGTTAAATGAATCAACCATTGACATTAATTTTCCCTCTCATGATAACCCCCATGTCCTTAAGATTGGCCAATCTTTAGATTCCTCTAAGAAAGTAAATTATACTAAACTTATTAATAGCCATATAAAATATTTTATTTGGTCTTGTAATGACATGCATGGTATCGACCCCTCTATCATTACCCACAACATTATCACCAACTGAGATGCTAAACTTATTAAGTAGAAGCTTAATAAAATGCATCCTCATATTGCTCTCCTTGTCAAACAAGAGATCTAATGCCTCCTTTATGTTAAGTTTATTCAACCCATCAACCACCCATAATGGGTTTCTAATATTATTCCTATCAAAAAATTGATAAGGGGAATCTACATCTATACTGACTACCATGACCTAAACCTCACTTATCTAAAGGATGACTTTCCTTTGCCAAGTATCGACTAGTTTGTTGATCTAAAAGCCGACCATGAGATGCTATCACTTATGGATGGGTTTTTAAGTTACAATCAAATCTTGGTTTCTCTCAAGGATCAAAATAAGACAAATATCATTACCCCATGGGGGAATTTCTATTATTAGGTCATGCCCTTTAGTCTGAAGAACATTGGTGCCACCTACCAATGTGACATCACTTACATCTTCCATGATCTCCTACATAAAATTATGGAGGACAACATGGATGACTTACTTGAAAAGTCTAAACTTTTCCAATATCACTTCATGATTCTCAAAATCATATTCACTCATCTCCTTCAATATAATGTTTAACTAAACCCAAAGAAATGCATCTTTAGTGTTATTTATAGTAATATCTTAGGCTTTATCATTTATCTTCATGGTATTGAATTTGACCCTACTAAAGTTCAAGAAATAATAGACATGCCTCCACCTACTAATATCAAATACTTCATATCCTATAAGGAAAGATTCAATCAATCCACCACTTCATCTCCCAATTGTCAGGTCATTACCAACCCTTTTACCATCTCCTCAAAAATATATCTTTCTATTGGAATATAGATTACCAAGAAGCCTTTGATGCACTTAAATGATATCTCCTTTCCCCACTGGTTCTTATTCTACCTAAGGAAAACCAACCTTTTTACCTTTACATCTCTACAACATACCATTCTCTAGGTGCTATGATTGCGCATCAGGATGATCACCATTGAGAATAAGTAGTTTACTACATAAGCCACACACATATTGATTATGAAACTTGATATACCCGTACTGAAAATCTTTATCTCATGTTGGTCTTTATAGCTTCTAAGCTCCATCATTACCTCTTAAATCACAAAACCTATGTCATCACCCATACTGATCCCTTCAAATACACGCATTCAAAGCCATATCATGACTAACATGTATCTCAGTGGCTGATGCTCCTTGCTGAATTTAACATGGAATTTATTCAACAAAAGTATATCAAGGGGAAAATAATTGATGACAAATTAGTTGCCACCCATTTACCTAAAAACCAACCTTGAAACCTCAAATTCCCTAATGAATCTATCATAACACTCTCCACTTATTAAATCTCCTATCAAATGATGATGTTCTTTGATGGGTCTAAATGTCAACATGGTGGGGGTGTGGGGGTCATCCTCATCCCTCTTGATGGTGAGCCTATGCCTTTGTCATTTAAACTAGATTTTTAATGTACTAACAATATAGTTGAATATGAAGCTTTGATCGTAGGGATTCAAATGGATATTTTCTAAGGTGTCAAATCAATAACCATTTTTGGTGACTCTCAATTAGTGGTTAATCAGGTTAATGTCTCCTACCTATGCAAAAATAAAATTTTACAATGATATAAATAGTATGTAGACACGCTATTAAAATCATTCAAATCCTACCTCTTGCAAACTATTCCTTGATCTACAAATAAGTTTTATGACATAATAGATTCTCTTGCTTCACCCATACCCTCTTCACCCTCTTCCTAAAAAATATGTCACTGTGCATCACTTAAGATTTCCCTCCTATGTATCAACTAACATCCTTTTCATTGGCAATGTAACACATAACCCACATGACTTATGGTACAATCAACTCATAGATTACCTTCCTTTTTCTATTACCCATTTCAACCTCTCTATTAATGGGAGATGTGCCTTCATGAAATGTGCCACTAAGTACACTATGATAGGGGGACTTCCCTACAATTGAGGTTTTTATGGCCTCCTTCTTAGATGCCTCACTAGTAATAAGATACCCTTTTCCATTAAGGAATTCCATGATGGGATTTGTGGTGGACATTTCAATGGTAATGTAGTTGACAAATGTATCCTTTGACTTGGCTACTATTGGCTAATACTCCATCAAGACTATAGTGATTATGTTTGGCACTATGTCAAATGTCAACAACACACTAACCTCCTTCATGTTCCAAGCCATGCCTTACAAGTCACCAAAGACTTATATCCCTTTCCAAAATAGGGTTTATATCTAATTAGTGAAATTAACTCTCATTCATCTCTCTATCATCATTCCATCATTATTGCTACTGAATAATTCACCAAGTGGGTCGAGGCCATTCCTCTCATCTCTATTAAGGTTGAAAAAATTGTTGACTTTATCAACCATCACATCATATATCATTTTGGTGTCCCCTATAAAATTATAATAGACAATGGCAAATATTTCAAAAACAAGACTATCCAAAATCTATATGATGCTTTTAGAATCAAATTAAGCTTCTCATCACCATACTATCCATAAGTGAATGGATAGGTAGAAGCTTCTAACAAAACCTTAACCAAAATCTGCATGAAGGTTATCAATGATACTAGCAAGGATTAGAACATACACATTCCCTTTACTTTATGGGATTACCCCACTATCATTTTAACCCCTATAGGTGCTATGCCTTTTTCCTTAGTCTATGGGATGGAGGTTGTTTTGCCTCTTGAGGTCTAGATTCCTTCTCTTCAAATCTCTCTATAAGACATACTTACTAATGATGACTTTTTCCAATAATGTTTGGCTCAACTTGAGATGTTTGATGAATGCCATCTTACAGCCCTCAACCACCTCCAAATCTATCAAGAGCATATGAAACATGCTTACAAAAAAATTCTCAAGGAGTGAGATTTCAATACTATAGATCTCTTCTTAAATGAAAATCAACATGTGATAAACATGGAGAAAATAAAATGGGTTAAGTTTGCTCCTAATTGGATTAGACTCGACATTATAACTCACAAGTATGGCTCAAGAACTTATCACTTGTCTTCTCTCGAAGGAAGGAAAAAATATGAGCCTTTAAATTCTTTGCACCTATGACCATTTTTTTTGTTAATCAAGTGATTCTTCACCTTGTGTTTAACTTGAGCTCATCCCTTGAGAAACCCTATTACATTCATATCCCTTCCTCTTAACCCTTATTCCTACACACTTAGTTAACCTATGAAGTGCTATGGTTTTGTCCTCAAAGTGGAAAACCTCTAATCCTCTATATTCATGTCTATGACTAAAGTTAACAAAACAAAAAAAATGAAATACATAGACAAGTTATAATCTCTCAGGTCATGATTCTCAACGTAGACTACTCCCTTAAAGGACAACTATGTAGCTTCTCCTTAATACTATAAATAGATTTCTCTTTTAAAGGACAACTATTAAAAATTAAAAAAAAAAGATTATACCACTCCCTTGAATGATAGCTAAGCCAAGATTTGTTATCAAGGGAAATAATGACTTAGAATCTTCTCGTATTGATCAACTTCATATGACCTCAACACAAACAACATCCCATTGTAGGCTTCTCACATTGATCAGCTTACACAATAAAAAAGATAAAAATAACTTTAAGTCATGGACTTGCCTATAGTAGCTCTTGGGTCACCCAAAGAATGGGCATACCATCCCCTATAAGAAGGTTACACTACCTAAACACTCTCATTCCTTTTACCTTTTTCCCCATATTCTTTCAAGGGACTTTGAGCTAACTTGACATAGGGTGAGTACGATACTTCTCTAATAAAAAAATAGTCAAATGACGCAAAGCATGAAAGAGGCTCATACTCTTAAGCCTATTTATGTTGTAATTATGGTCTTTACCAATACGTGAGTATCATGCCTCTTTATTTCCCATCCCAATCACATGTCTATTTCTCTTCTGAGATTGCATCTTATGACAAGAGTCAATCACTTTCTCACCTTTTTGAAAAATTTTCTTGATTCTTAGAATATGTGTTTAACACATACCCATCTGAAGAAAAGATACTCAAACAACTATCTAAAACCATAATAAAACTAAAAAACCATTTACCATTTCATATAATCCCATGTGAAATGCACCCAACATGCAACCATAGTTTCTATAAACAATAAAAAATAGGAAAACTATCAAGCCTACACCATTTATTTTAAGCATAAAAAATCACAAATATGGAAAAATTCTGAAATAAAATAACATACCCAACCCATTCATTTTAAGAATACACCATCATAAATATGGAAAAATGCTAAGATGAAGCTAACTAATCAACTATGCATATACCATGACACATATGGGAAATGCTAGTCTAACTCAATTAACATGCTCAAAATTAACATAAAATAAATATCCACATCATTATAATAAATTCAACATCATCAACATCCAATAAACACATCTCAAAATAAAAAAATCTCATATATACATATATATATATATATACATACATACATACATATATATATATATATATATATATATACACACACATATATATATATATATGTATATATATATATATATGTATGTATGTATATATATATATGTATATATATATATGTATGTATATATATATATGTATATATATATGTATGTATATATATATATGTATATATATATATATATATACATATATACATATATATATACACACACACACACATATGTTGAATATGAATGTACATCAATGGATCATATCATCATCATCTCTCTCTCAAAAAAGTACATCTCTCATCTTCAAATCATAGGCTGGTGTGTATACAACATATATAAAAATATCAATAACAACATCTGGCACTCAGAATACTCAAGGCTATAGTTGTGGTCATGAAGTAGTATCATCACCACTCTCAACCTATTTGCATCTGTGTGAGCTAGAAGCCATGGCATGTGTCATTGATCTCTCATACTCTCTAAACTTTAAATACCTCTAAATCTATGGTAACTCCTTGATGGTTCTCTCATAGTATGCAATCTCATCTAAATTAGTGTTGTACCTCACTAGAGATAAAATCTATGGTGGACCCATCAAACCTACTATAGGCCCTATACTAGTCCCTATGGTGGAATAAGAGGAGTAGCCTATCCTACTGCTCTCAAACTCTCTTTCTCTATTTTCAGTGTAGTAACTTGACCCTATAATGCCTTGAATTATCCATATAATGTCATAACCTACCCCAATAATACTAACACCTATGTCTGTTTGCATCTCAGGCCTATATTGATGCATCTTAGGCTTATATTTATGCCTCTTGTGCCTATACCACTACTATTAGGCTTGTGCATTTGCATCTATCTATCTCTCATCACTCTTTGTACATCTGGTGGTGGCCTCCTAACCTAAACCATGAGATGTAAACCTATCCACCAAGTAAGATAACCCACTATGCATCTAAGATCTACTACACCTAGGCTTGTTGGTAACTCCTTGAAATCTATCCCATCTATCTCCTGGGGTAAAGTTAGGGGTGCATCTATATCATCCCTCCTATATAGATTAAATGAAAGAGGCACATCTTGTAATAAGCCAAACTATCTCCTAAATCATGTCATGAGTATTATCTATAGCTCTCTAGCTCATCTCCCTCTGACCCATAATGTGATCTATAAAATGACAAGCTACTCTACCTATCCTCTAAATGTATGGTATGTCAAGTATGGCTTATAAACAATATATATGGGAATCAATCCATCTATCATATGCCTATAATAATCAATGTCCTACACTATGTCATCTACTCATGTTTGGGCCATAGCCTCTCTCCACCATCTGAACCTGACCCTAAAATTGGCTAAAATCATGGTGGGTAACCCCAATGGCCATATCACCATGATGTGCTCATATGACCAAAAATGGAGTAAATACCTAACACAAACTATACCATCATCACAGCCTCAAACCCCACAACTCTCTATATAACTATGCCAAAAAATCTAGTCCCCATGTATACACTATCTACTACTCAACCATCTATGCCAAAACACCTATCAATGAAATAAGAAATCTCCCCCCATCTACATTTGGTAGTGCATATATTGTAATCCCTATTATCATTAGGATACTCAATTGATTTTGATCCTCATTGGTAGTGTATAGTGGCTCATATACAAAGCTCATTGAGTGATATTTCACCTCACTAGCCTTCTCTCCAAATAATGTATCCATGTGAATATCATGCTACTCTATTGAACAAGAGAATATATCCTCACCATAGAGTGGTAACCATAAAATATTGTACGCATCCTCCTATGTCACTATCAACTCTTTGATACACAAATGGAAGGTGTTGGTGGTGTGATCTCACCTCTATATCAATGCTATCATTAAGCTAACATCACGTGCAACCTAGAAATATCATCACACTCTTCCTAACCCTATAGCTTCTATGTACTCCAACTCATCCATGGTGACATCCCTTATCATCCTCATCAATAACATAGGTAGTCAATCTTTTAATGTCAACTCCTACCTAGCCTACATCCACACACATAAACCTCAAGTCACATTCTTTCTAATATAAATCCCCACCCTTTTTTCCCTTCTCTCTGGGAGAAATACATTGGCCTAAGGTCCTCATGTAGGCTATGTAGGTAGAACTAAGTTGACATGAGGTCTTTTTAGGTTATCTCGATCATATACCCACCTAACTATTTAACCTATTAACCCACCTAAACCCTAGGCCTAACTACCTATCTCTTAACCCTAGGCCTAACTACCTATCTTTCAACTCTAGGCCCTACTGCATATATCTTAAACTCTAGGCCTTATGGCCTATATATCACACCCTCAACCACATGACCTATATTTTAATCCCTAGGTCCCATAACCTATTTTAGACTACCTTTTCCTAACCAATTCCCTTAACAAATTTTTTAACCATACCTCACCCTTTCTCCCTTCGTACTGGGAGAAATACATTAGCCTGAGGTCCTCACCTAGGATATATAGGTATCACTCAATTTATATGGGGTCTTTTGAGGTTAACTCAACCATTAAGTTCATTGACTAACTCAATTTGGGATCTAAAATGGGCCTTTTATTCTTATTTAGGGGTTTTCTTGTGATCAATGTCGATTAAAGCTGCCAACATTAGTATTAGATGTCAGTCAACATCATTTCCCTTTTGGTTGACATCGATGAACCCCACTAACATCAGTGACTGGTCTAACCCTAGGGCCAAGAAACCCATCTCTAAAATTTAGGTTTTTCTCTAAAAACTACACCCAACCCATCCCAAATTCACCTAAACCTACCCTCACCTCATTTACTACTCCTCTATTTTTCATCTCTCCCCCCAACTATAAAAAATTAGTCTAAATAACAAATTAAAAACCTTAAATTAAAATTCAACTTGAAGGGCATCTTACCTCATCCCTCCATCTCCTTTGGGCTAGAATAGCTAGCACTTATGGTGGTACACCTCCAGATGAGTCCCCTCCTAGATCTACCATCTTTGCCCCCACTAACACCCAAAGCTCTTTTTCTCCAATCAAAGTTTCAAATGAGTTTTGGTGGGCCTTTAAACCCCTTTTTGTTGTGTTTGGTCACCCACTAATTTTGGTAGTCTTAACCTAAGATGTTGATGTCGGTAATACTTCCTACCAACATCAGTGACATAACGATGTCAGCACCCTTAAATTATCATTTCTAGCCCCAAAAGCCACCCTTTGGACTACACCATAAGTCTAGGGCAACTTGGAGATCAAATATATCTCCCTAACCATGACAACCAACTTTGGATATCACTACAATCACTATCCATGATGACTTGAACTAAAGATCATGAATATCTCCTTGACCATTGACCCTTTCAAACCAACCTTGCATTTCTTGTCTTGACTACTTATGCTACCTTGATATAGTTGGCTATTGTACACATGCATGTATATCAAGTTTTTTAGATCATGACCAAGCTAGTCCTATCTCCTGCAACCTTTTATGTTTACCAAAATCACTTCATACCTTAGATACCTAAAACACATGGACCATTAGAGATACAACTTTGATAATTTTAAAATTATTAGCTATCATTTACAAGCTATGATTTGGTTATTTCTATTTGAGTCCTCCTTACCTTTACTTGTTATTGATTTTATTGACTATAAATTTTATTAATATATGTGCAAGCAGTGATGTTACCATGTTCTCACTCAACATCCACCCACCTAATTAACTCCTTATCAAATTGGTACCCTATTCCAGATTGTCCTCTATTGGTTCCTATTTTGAGGGGAGATACCTCATCCAATACCTATATCATCCAACTCTTGTATTTATATTGTAACTTGTCAGTATAAATTACAAGACAAAAAGAGGCAAATGTAGACACCAAAATTATGTTACACATATGCATAACTCCCTGTGTTGAAACCCTTCTTAAGCCACTTTTAATAATTAGCCTTTCTAACCCATGTTTTCACCTCTCACACATTTAATTAATTTAAAATAATTAATTAAGTTAATTAAAAACTACTTATACTACCTTACCTAACCACCTCATCTTAAGACTAATTCTTACCCTCTAAGTCACCTCAAAACTTAGTTCCCTAATCTTAACTACCCATGACTTATTCTCAACCCAAACATAAATTCCTAACTAACTACATCCTTCTTAAGCTTGTGTTTCTATTATTTCCTAATGGATACCACACTTGGTAGGAGAAGGAACATAAAATAATCTAAAAATAGTCCTTTTACCTATTCTCATGCCACCAATGTTAGTCAACCCATTATCAATGTTGGTGGGATCACTGACACTGATTACTTAATCCAAATTCCAAGCTAATATTTAGGTCAATATAAATTAAAAAAATTGATCATTCACATACAAGCTTTCTCATTCAACTCTCTACATCTAGGCTTACCATTACTCTATATAAATCAATCCAAATTAGGAACTGATATACTACATAGAGCTTGGATTCTTATGAATTAGTAGCACATGCTTGTCTTTTCTATTCATGCCTCATCAGAGCCATCTATTTGACACTCATAGTTCATCCATTTCACTAGCTAAGTATATCTCTATGTTTTGTAATTCCTTTAAATAGTCATTTTACAATTACTTTACGTTATATTTTTTTATAATTTTATGAATGTCTTGACTCTCCCTATGAAGGGGTTAAAAAACTCCTTCACCTATTTATCTCTACTTCAAACATACCAACCCTCTATCTAGACCCACCTGAGTCTTGCCCACTCCCTTACGACTCTTCCCAACCCCATAAACCTAGCTAATATCCACCTTCAATCTTAGAAATGTATCTTGTAACCTCTTGAGAACCTACTGCCCCTATTGACATTGGTCACATAACTGACATTGGTCATATCTCCTTATTAACATTGATAGCTTAATTGATATCGGTGACTATGTATTTCCACTAACCTCCTTGAGCCTACCCAAACAACCTCCAAAAACACAAAAAAATCATATTACCTATACTATGTCACTCTCTATTGTACTCAGACTATAAGAATGGTATGAATATCTATCTCTTACTCTATCTTTCATTTTGTTATTCATTACCATTTTATTGAAAAAAGTGGAATAACATCCCTAAATAAGTTTGACACATCTAGGAACAAGCACATAGCTTGGAAGCCCACTCATATATCTATTATCAAATATTTCTAGTGGTAGTGCTTTCTTATTTATTGGTAGTCCTCCCTAGCCAAAGAGGAGAGTGATCAACATCATTTGGATATAGTGCACAACCAATTAGGGCTCTCTCTAATCTCTAATCCCTACCCTTCATCTCTATTTCTCCCTCAAACATCAAATACATTCAAATTTTGGTGAAACAAAATCAAAAAATTGATTAAGTGTGCCTTGCAAAGGGACTCAAAAAAGCATGGCAATGGGAGGTGAAGGTGGAGATGAAAGAACAATTTGGGGAGGAATGAAATCAATTAGTACAGTTGGTATTACAGGGGGAACTATGGAAAATGTTACTTATGAAACTATTTTTTGAGATATTTCAACCAAAGGAATATCTGACAATGTGGCCACCAACTATTGAATCACTAATTGAGGTGATTGTGAAATTATTGGTTGAGGTGGTGCCCCACTCATGGCTGGTTTTTTGTCCTTTTCTACTTGAAAAATATTTTCTACACCATTTTATTTAGCTTTTCTCTTACCTTTACTTACAAACACAAACTTTGGTTTTTGTGTGGATATAGAGGTATCTTATTTATTCTTAGTCCTCAACTCATCTCTTTTTTTGTAATATCATCATCATATTCTTCGTCTAAGATAGTCTTAAAATGTTTCAAATTGATATGTTTAGACTCTAACCAAGCATTAGTCCTTATAAGATGAGGTTGAAATTTGTCTCTAATAGAGGTGGATTCTTTGATAGACCATTGGATTGGAGGGAGAGGAGTGGAAGCCACTTGATTACCCTCATATGAGGTGTCCAATACATTTTCATCATTTCATAAATCTTCTATAATATCAACCAACTTTAGATTATTAGTTTGATCAGTAGTAAAATGATTGTAACCAAGTTTTCTCACATCTTCATCAGTTCTACATTTTGCCTAGATGTCTTCAATCCTATGTATGTGAGTGAAATTAATCTTTATATTTTCTTTCATCATCTTGTTATCAAATTTTTCTCTACTTTTAAATCTTTTAAGAATTATCCACTATAACTTAGTTTCCATGGTTTTGGCCTTTGGAGTGGTTGCAATAGTATATCACCCAATATTGATTGGAATCTTAAAACATCATTTGTGGTCATTTGAATGATTCTTATGCAAACTCATTACTCACTTACACATCTCCATCAATATCAATTTATTTCTTGGATACCTTAGTAACATGTATGGTTGTTCATCAAATCCTCCTACACTGATGTAGGTGAAGGTTGGGAATTGTAGAAAGATGCAAGCAATATTATTAGCTATTGTCCATGATTTATTTGAAACTCTCTTTTTCTCAAGGTATTTTTCAAAGATGCAAATGAATTTGTAGAATAAAACATAATTGATACTTTTATAATGTTTGATGTTTTCATTGAGAGTTAATTGTGGATAATATTCATGAATAGGAACCTTTTTCCTCTCAATATTATTGGTCAGTCCCAAGAAGGCTCTTATGTTGGATATAAAAAATCCCATATAATAAGTCATATATAATTTTATAGAATAGGTCACCTCAGAGAGCTGGTGACATATGGAATTGTTGATTTGACTTCCCCAACAAATTCTTTGTTTATCCTTCTCAATGATGAAGATGTAATGATACATCCACTTTTGAAATACATTTGATGTAGTAAGACCTTTAAATATTATTAGGAGAGTAATAAAATCTCCTACTTCTTCTAAGAATTCATTGTGATATAAGTACTTAGGCCATCTTGTAATTGAATGTCTAGGAACCATGAGCTAATGAGTATTAATTTGATTTTTACACTTGTTAGAATTCCTATCATAGTATTCTTGACCTGAGTTCATATTTATATCTAATTAATCTTAAATTTTTGAGAGATGAAATATTTTATCTAAGCACTCATCAACTAGTCAAATTATCACTTACATCCTTAACTAATTTGGTTTCTTTATCAAAGTGGATAACAACTTCTAAAACAAATTATGGATCTTGTGCTGACATAAGAAATGCAACTACCAAATGAGTCTCAATTTTTAAAATATCTTTCATATGTGATGTAATGGGGTCTCTCCCTAATATATGCAAGAACTCTACCATGTCAACATGGCCAATCTCATTATCTTTGATATAGTCCACATTTAACTCAACTATAGATGCCAAAAACACACCTTGGAACTTTTACTTCATTATTTTGTTGGCAAGTGAATTGTCCAACATTGATCAAGTAACTACAAGTAAGAATTTTTCATTATTTTAGAGTTGGAATTTTCATTCATCCTAGAGAAAATACAATATTGGAAAAGATCTATACTCCTACATGAGGATATGGATAAATTGGTCTTTGGTGAAATCTAGAGAAAATTCTCTAGACTACATATGAGTTGTAAAATTTTGAGCTTAAGGTGTAAATTGGAGAAAATTATTTGACTTGCACAAGACTTGGGTATGTTTTAGGTGTAAGTCAGATAATTTTCTCTGACGTACACCTTGCTTGGCTTTTGAGTGTCTTGGTGTAGGTTAGAGAATTTTATCTGACCTACACCTTAGGGAATATTTCCAAAGCTAGTATGGGTTAGAGAAAAATTATTTGACCTATAGTAGTTCTAATGAACTTTGGTGGATTATGGTGTAGTTCAAAGAATTTTGTCTAACCTGCACTATTTTTAGTTGGCTTGGTGCTTATCAGATAAAATTCTATGATATGCACTAGTTGATTTAACCAAGTGTATTTTAGAGAATTTTCTATGATAAGCACTAAGTCAATGGGAAATTTTGTGATTTGTGTACCTTAGATAAAATTATTTTAGGTACATCTATTTGAAGGACTTTGATGCATATTGGATAATATTCTCCGAGATACATTATTGGGGTGATAACGGTTGATCTTGGGGTGTGTTTTAGAGAGAAACTTCCAAAATGCACCCCAATGAGGGTTTTGATTATTTGAAGTAAGAACTCTAAGGAGTACGTATGAAAATATTATCTAAAATAGGGATGGGAAAAGGGGAAAATGATGAAAATAAATGAAGTTAAAAAATTTAACTAATAATCAACAAATAAACCCTAGGAAAAAAAAGAAATTAAAAACAAACAAAAATACTTGAAATGAAGATATGGTATACAAATGGAGATAAGGAGATCAAACATGAAATTAGAAAATAATTCATAGAAGCATGAAAATGGTGATTATAAATGCATAGGAGCACAAAAATGGTGATGAAAAATGGAGACTAAAAAGTAATTAGTAAAAAGAAAATTACATTTGATATTTATATACAAATGAAGTAATTAATGTGAATTAATTACCATGGATGGTGGGCATAGGTGTAGGGTCATAGATTTTATCTAACCTTACATGTGTAATGTTAGAGAAATTCTCTGCTCCTACATGTAATGGTGCAGTTTAGAGAAAATTCTCTGACTTCCACCAAAATGAACTTGGTGTAGTCCAGAGAAAATTCTTTGAAATGCATAGGGTGGAAAAACTCACTCAAAAGACTAAATTTTTGAGGATATAAAAATTCAAGAAGGTAATTATTGGCCTTGTTTTTCATGTTTAGAGCCCATGGGTTATGAAAAAATAAGTTTAATAGGCATTATCCCATGAATTAACAATGCTTAAATTCAAGGATAATAGTTCATACTCAAGATAGATTGATCACACCTCCAAAATACTCATAGAGTATCCTCATGGAATCTACAATAATACCAAATATAAAAGTCATAATGAGACATCAAAAAAACATCAATAATATCTCAAACATCCTTCTTGGGTCACTTGCAGAACAAGCATGAACACATAGTCAAATTATAGGCTCAATATATTTGATTGTACTTACTTTCAGATCTTTGAATCTATATAGCCAAATGTGCCTTGGAGTCCTCTACCACTTTTATTTTTATAATAATATAAATTTTGACTTCTATCAAAATATATGGAGAAAATATATATCTCTAGTTTTTCCTTATGTTAAACTCAAATATTTTAATGACAACGGCCACACATAACCTTCAAACATAATACTTTCATCTCATGTCTTCTCAGCCTTGGATCATTATCACACCATATATCTTGTCCTAAATTTAAACCAAAACTTTCCAAATCCAAATGTTGAACATATGATAGTGGACCTCATCTCATGCAATCTTGAAATGTTGACTCAATGCACTCCATCGATCTTTGCAAATCTACACAAATACCCACTCACCATTAGATCCTTATCTTGTACCTTTTCTTAGTCATTAAATATCATGCACCTATCCTCATCTTGTTATTTTCTAAAATCCTAGAGTAATGCACATCGTCGATCTTACTCAAGCTTAAACTTGTGTATAAATGACTATGGGGACCCTTTCAATATGCTTGAGTAGCCATTTTTTAACCTTAATATTTTCTTATGCAATTAGACACATGATCTCAAATTTGGACTAGATGATTTCCTCACATAGAAAAATCCAACCATATAATAAAAATATCATAGAAAACTCTTACATGAGAGATATAACATCATTAAAATCCCTTGTCAAAATCTTCTATCACAGAGCCAACTATGTTAAAACCTACCTAAGAGACCAACTTTGAGCATGCATACCTTTTGTCGCACTTCAGTGCATGATTTTAATTTTAGTGAAAATCAACTAGGATCAAAAATAAACAAACCCATATGATCATTTCATCTTTACACCTTCACACGTGCAAGATATACAACCATCAAAATGATCACTTGGCTCTTCTTTCCACATTTAAAAATTGGCTAAGTATGGGAAAACAATGAATTCTGACCGAGGATCTAAATTTGCATCCTCATATATTTGATCAGTATTCAATGCATGACTTAAGATATGGTGCATAAAAACTAGGGATTAATGTGATCATAGCCATATGACAAACTACCCTTGCATCATTTCCATGGGGTAATGGTGATGTCATCAAACTAACTACTCAAAATTTCTTCTATTAGACCCAAAGTGTCTAGATGAGAACAATGATGAACTAGGTGAATTCTAATCATGCACATAAGAACTCAAAGCATTATTAACTTCCAATAATACCCTTTTCACATGCTCAAATTAACATACTCATCCCTAAACCTCTCTAGTCATTCCAAAATATAATATCAACCAATCATACTTTAGACATACACAAATAAGCACATTGTATACTTTGTCATTGTCACATGGACTATCAGGGCCCTTCATCCACACTAGGACACCTCCAAACAACACCATGACATCGTTGAAAATACTCCAAAATATCCCCTTTTGTCATTAATGTCAAAATCCATCATATATATAAATATAAAACTCACCTTCTCTTTCTTCAAGCATTCCCACATTAGAAACTTTCTCCCCCTTTGAAATAATGACAAAGTGGGAACCAACTAATACTAAGGACCTAAAAATACTATCAAATAGGAAAGGACCATATTATACAGATGATATAAACTCCCCCTTACCTTGAGCCTACTTCAACTATCTTTGACAACATCTTCTTACTCCATGCCAACACTCTCTTCGATCAAGCATTACAACCAATGAAGAAAGAACACACAAAACCACAAAAATATGATGGAACACATCAAGAAACATCTAAGAGGGACTCCCCCTAATAAATCAAAGTAATTTCACCTTATGATCATCTTCAAATCTCCACACATTATGAAGAATCACCACTTATGCTTACTATCCTTCTCTCTTAAGCTACAATAATGAACACCAACATAACTTCATGACACTCAAAAAATAGGAAACATGCACTAAACTAACTTGTGAATTCATCTTAAAACACACATACCTTTCTCTTTTGGAGAAATTGAGCAAAAATCACTCTTCTTGATATTTTCATCAATTTCATTAATCCACCTAGAACCACCTTTTGTGACTCTATACTATATCTCCTTCACAAACCTATGAAACAGGGTCATAAACTTGTTGCTCCCCCTTAACCAAAGACCTTATCTAATTGGCATTATCATCTTGAGCACAAAATCTTACTTATCTACTAAAAGGAGTCTCTTAAGAAGCATAGACAAAGACCTCCTCTACACCATAATGCTCTACCATGGTGTATAACTAGGACTTGCCCATAACTCCTCATATTCCTTTTCCTCCTTAGTCATATGATAATTTTAGTTCTTCTTATTATTAGGATTAAGATAATCAAAATTCTAAACCAATACAAAATTCACCTTTTCTTCTAGAATTGGATTGATAATACATGGAGACAACAAAGATTCATGACATATCTTTTCATCTATAGAATCTTTCTTGTAGCTTGGAACATCTTCATTAGGCATAAAAAATTGATGTTATTTGTATGATACATGATCATCATCAGTAGGATGTTAAATTGGATCCATACATACATCAAAAATAACTTCAACTATCACCATGGTCTTCTCTTTGATCTTGGTCTCTTCATTCTCAACATGAGTAGACAATGAGACCTCTTGGTACTCTTCAACTTCTGAAGCATTCTCTACTATATCAAACAAATTACTTAGACCTGTAGTGTAATCATGACTCACACTTGTCACCTTTGGATTCCATGCGTTAACATGCTTTATTTATTGTACTCTAAGAGCTTGATTTACCCTATTCCAACTTATAGAAATTTATTTACAAAACCTATTAATGTGACCTCTTTATTTAGAATTGTAGCACACCATACCTTTTGTAAGAAATGCATCTTATCTTACCTTATTTGAATATAAATTTTCAACATGTCCCATGTCATGATTCCATGCAAACTCATTTCTAATAGGTCTCTTGCATTCTCTAGACCTATGACCAAATTGATTACATATGTAATAATAACCATTGAATATTGCATACCTTGTAGAATTTAGCTATTTGATATAATTTGTCTTCATTCTTCCAACTCATTCAATACTTATCTAATGATTTGTTTAAATTAAGATTGTCATGGTTCACATTAGTCTTCATCTTATATTGAGTAACATCATTTTGTTCTTCTTCATATCTAAAACTAGTTCTATCACTAGCATGATTTTAACCACTCAGAATGTTGTCTAGATCATATGAGATATTTTCAAATATAAAAAATGACTTCACCTTACTAGATGTATTATCTAACTTAGATTTCAAAGATTCATTTTCAGAAATATATTCTGAATATTCTTCTTCTTTAGCTTTTAGGCTTGTAGATAGAATTTCTAACTGACAACTGAGATGCTTGATAATATTTTCATGCTCCTTGGTGTCGTCATTCAATATTTAATCATATATAATAAATTTATCCTCACTATACTTGAGCTTATATTTCATCTTCTTATTGATCTTCTTCTCAATCTTTATTTCTTCAAGAACATTCATCAATATAGTCTCACAATCCAACTCATCTTCATCATTATCTGAATCACTCCAATTAGACACCTTTTGATGTGATAAAATTCCTTCCTCAACCATGAATAGAGATTCATATTTGACAAGACCATCATCTTCATGATCATATTCTGAGTCACTATGTTCACTCTCATCTGATGAGCTACAATCTTCTTTGGTGTAGAGACTCTTCTTGTTTTTAAAGGACTTTTTCTTGTTGTTAAATTTTTTGAATCCTTTATTCCTATATGTCTTATTTTCATCATCTTGGTCTTCACCATGATATTCAACATATTTCTTCTCATTCTTATGAGTTCCCTTACTATCTAAATTTCTTATCTCTCCATAATTGAAACATTTGAAGGATATTTTATGCTTATACTTCCTTGAGCTTGTGTTTAATTTTTTAGTAATCAAAGCAAATAGTTCATCCTCATCAATGTCATATATGTCATACTCTTTAGATTTATTACCTTTGAACTTATTCTTAGGATTCATCTCTATCTTTAATATAGCTTCCTTCTTTGGTGGTATATCATCATTAATTCTCATCTCATATGAAGTAAGTGTGTCAAGCAATTGATCCATATATAACCGAGTAAGATCATTACTCTCTTCTATAACATATAATTTTGGATCAATATTGAGAGATAGAGACCTTAATACCTTTCAGACTATAGTAGCCTCTTCAATATTCTCTCCAAGACCTCTAATAATGTTCATAGTCTCATCAAATCTCTATATAAAGGATGCCATAGAATCTTCTTCCTTCATTTTGAGACTTTCAAATTGCCTTCTGTGAGTTTGTAACTTAGAAATCTTGACCTTTGAATCTCCTTAAAAAATGATCTTCATTTTATCCCATATCTCTTTAACAAATGTGAAATGGATTACCTTAGTGTATTCAATCTTTTAAATACCACAAGTGATATCATTCATTTCCTCAAAATTATTCTCAAAAAATTTCTTGTTTGCAACACTATATGGAAGAATAATAGGAGAAACATATCCATCAAAAATAGATTACCATACATAAAACCCTAGGGAAATAATATATGTCATCATCCTTGCACTCTAAAAAACATAATTGGATCTATTTAACATCAGTTCTTGCTTAGTAGAGAAACTTCCTTGATGACTACCCATATTGTACCTTGGATCACCTTGAAGCTATTAAGACTTTACCAAAGGACCTGATCTGATACCAATTATTAGAGGTATAAACACTGAGAGGGAGGTTAATTAGTGTGCCCAAATAATCCAACTTTAATTTTGATTTTTATAAATACTTAATAAGCTACCACAAGAATTCATGAGGCATACACATAATTCATATAAATGAGAAAAAGAGACAATGCAAGTTCAATCACATAACAAAAGACATACATGGGAAATCCTCATGGGGAATAAAACCCATTGGAACCTATAATTGGAATACCATCATATATTAAAAAGATCCAATTTATACCATATAAAAATGATCAAGGAACTACAATCCCTATTTAGTGAGACTATAATCCCACAAGGTGCCGCCAAACCTATCTATATGAGCTACAACAACAACCAAACCTTTTATCAAGTTTCACCTTTAAAGGAGGTTAAAACCACTTTAGATGGTAATATAACATAATAAAACCTATGAACACATCCACCTTTGAACTGATGTCTTCAACACTTGATGTTAGACCTCTGATTAACACTCTTCACCTTCACTCTTACTTAATCAACAAGATCTCTATTTTACCAACAAAATTATGACCTATAAGTCACATAATTAGTCCTAAATATATTATAATATTCACATAATCCTTAGGACACTCTAACCCTCCTTCAATTCCTAATTCACACACACAATCTTCTCTCAAATGTCTCCCAAATCTCTCACATACAAATCTAGAAATCACCATCTTTGATTTCACTATTTATAGAGCAATCATGATAACCACCATCTTGATTGACCTTTATGCATGCCTTAACCATTAATAAATATATCACATGAAGAAATGGATCAAAACAATCTTCATATATTTTTCATAGCATCTATGGGTCACCCTTAAGCAACTACACCTTTTAATAAGGCCCTTGTAGCTCTTATAGATCTTATGGAGACCTATTCAACCATTTAGCACACACTTGACCAAAAAAATAACATAATACCAATTTAAAATACATGGGTCCACTCCTTATATCCCCTTTGACATATTCAAATGATCACAATCATCTTATTTCACCTCTGCATATGCTCAATCAACTCAAATAGAGACCTTATACACAAGAACACCATTGCCAAACATATAGTAAACTTATTAAGCATTATTCATACTTAAGAGATTTATCACACCATAAACATACTCAAATAACATACTCATGAAGTTTACAACACTCACAAAAAGCAAATTCATCATGAGACATCAAAATAACATCAACACAAGCTCAAATATATTTCTTGGGTCACTTTCAAAATAAACATGAATACATAGTCAACTTCTAGGCTTAATATCTTTGATTGTACTTACTTTCAAATCTTAAAATCTATATATCCAAATGTACCTTGGAATCCTCTATCACTTTTATTTTTAAAACAATCATAAATTTGACTTTTAACAAAAGATATGGATAAAATATAAACCTCTAATTTTTCTTTGTGTTAAATTCAAATATTTGAATGACAACAGTCACATTTAACCTTCAAACATAATGCTCTCACCTCATGTCCTCTTAGCCTTCGATCAATCTCACACCATTAACCTCAATTCATATTCTACCAAATCCAAACATTAAACATCTAATAGTTTTCCTCATCTTATGTAATCTTAAATTTTTGACTCAACGTGCTCCATCGATCTCTACAAATCAACCAGGTCTTTAACTATCAATGCTCACCATTCAATCAATCTATACAAACACCCTCTCAATGTCAGATCCTTATAATGTACCTTTTATTAATTTTTAAACATCATGCACTTATCCTTATCTCATTTATTCTTGACTTCTTCGAGTAACACACACCATAGATCTTACTCAAGTTTTAACTTGTGAAAAAATGACCAAGTATGGGGACCCTTTCAATATGCTTGAATAACCATTTTTGAACCTTAATAACTTTTAAACTTAGATGCATGATCTGAAATGTGGACTAGATGATCTCCTCACATAGAAAAATCTGATCATATAAAAAATAGCTTATGGAACCCTTACATGTGCGAGATATACTATCATTAAAATGCCTTTTCTAAAATCTTCTATAATAAAGCCAACTATGTCAAAACCTACCTGAGAGGCCAAATTTGAGCATACATAACTTTTACCATGCTTCAGTGCATGATCTAAATTTTAGCACAAACCAACTAGGATCAAAACTAAACAAACCCTTATTATCAATTTCTATTTAAACCTTCACGTGTGAAAGATATACCACCATCAAAATGTTCACTCAACTCTTCTTGCCACATTATAAAATTGGCTAAGTATGCAAAAATAATGAATTCTGACTGAGAAGCCAACTTTGTTTATATCTTTGATACATGACTTGAGATATGGTACATAATAACTATGGACTAATGTAATCACAACCATATGACCAACTCCCCTTGAATCATTCCCACATGGTAATGGTGATGTCATCAAACTTCCTACTTAAAATTTATGCCACTAGACCTAAAGTGTCTAGATGAGAACAATGATGAACCATGTGAATTCTACTCATGAACAAAAGCACTCAAAGCATTATTGACTTTAGAACACTTACACATGCTCAAATCACCATACTCATCCCTCAACATCTCTAATCATGCCAAAACAAAAGATCAACCAATCATACTTTAGGCATATAAGAACAAACACATTACACACTTCGTCATTGTCACATAAACTACCAAGGCACTTCATCCACTCACCATGACACCTCCATGATAACACCATGGCATCATTGACAATACTCTAATAACACATTGGATTATTAGTGGTCCTAATCTATTAGTTTGGGATAACATAATGGTAGTTGGTTATGATGAATTATTCTCTAAAAGGTACAAATAGAATTATATTCAAATAGGTTGGTTTGGGTTAAGTCATCAAATTGGCTATGATCAAGCTATACTTCACTACCGACATCATCATCACTAGTTGTTGGTGATGGAACTCAAATAAGATAGGTCAGTTCACTCTTAAGTAATTTATATCCAAGTCCATAGGTTCCTTTGTACTTAGTCATAGAAATTGGCTTAAGTGTTCCCTGTTGATTTGTCCCAAGGATTCTTCCTTCATAGTCTTGGTTCTCCATGATCTAATTAGGAGTGAGATATTTGTATTTTTGGTAACAATTAACCATCTTGTCATTATATAACCATGATTCATCACCTTTGAGAGGGTCCTTCTCTTGGCCAGATGTTGAGATGAATGTGATGAGTGTTTGACTATGTAGATGGCCTTTACCCTTTCATTACCATTTCATATGAATTATTTTGGATTCTAGTCTCCTAAAGGACTTTGTGTTTTAATGAAGTTTTGAAACATGAAAGGTGTCATGCATCAAATACTCTCTTGGGCCATTATCTAAGATAATATAATTATTATACATTTTAGGAGGTGTCATGTGGAAAAGTGAATCAAGGGTATTAGGATCAATTCAGTTATCCTTTGGTAAATCAATAAGTATTGATATTCCCTTATCCTACTTGGTAACTAGATTCATGCCAAAATATTAATTGTAGCTCTTGAACTCAACCTCAATATGTTTGTAATATTCATATGGATTTAAATCTACTATAATACTAACCTCCATCCCTAAGTGGAAAAACTTGATACACTAGTGCAGTGTCGATGGAACTATATGAATATCATGTAACCAAGGTCTACCCAAAATCATATTATGTGATAAATCAAAATATAACACATGGAAAAGTGCATCATGGTTCAAGGGCCCAATGATAACCTAAAATATAATGGTGAATTTTGATTATTATTCTTCATTATCATAGGATTTAATGGTAATTATTTTTTCTTGGAAATCTACTGAGGTGTACTTGAGAAGCTTGATGAGCTTTAGAGACACTATGTTCAGACCCAATCTATTGTCTATGAGGACACATTTCACTTTGTTACTCTCTATGTAAACTTCAATGTATAATGGGTTATTTTGTAATAGGCTAATGGATGACATATCACTTTGGTTGAAGTTTACTTGTTGGGTCAGAACTATGTGTCCAACCAAAGCTTGAAATTTGATAAGGGATATGTCATTTGGAACTGTGGATTGACCAAGGAACCATGTCAAGATGTGTTTATGGATAGTAGATATAAATAATAAATGTAAAATAAATACTAGTTATAGAATATTTTGAAATTATTCCACAATATAAAACATATTATCTAGGATAGTGTTAAATGGTTTTTTCTGAGGTAGAATGGCTAGTTAGATGATGGGTGAAGTGGTAGATGGTTGTGGGCATGGTATGGTAATATTTGACCATCGAGTTGTGATTTCACACTTAGGATTAGATATGGAACCATTGTTTCTAAAAAATTATGATGAAGGGGGACCAAATAGGATAAGTCTTGATTTATAATGCACTTGAGCATGGTCATGGGAAAATGATGAGTTATCATTATATGGTCCTAACATGGGAATCCCTACTTGTTGGTTCACTTATGTGTGGTCCCAAGTCAAGAAAGGATTATTAGAATGGTTTGGTTGATTTATTATGAATATAAATGGTATTTTATATTGGTACTTGCTATAGGATTGATTTAAATGGTGTTAACATGACCTCCTATAGTATGGCCTATAACTGCATTGTAGTCATGTGAAACTGTATTGTAGGTCTATTGGTTGTTACCATTCTAACCTTAGTTTTGTCCATTGTTTTGATATTGTTGATTTTGATATTAGTTCTATTGATTATATTGGTTTGGCCTTAATTGTTGATACTATTGATGTTAATGTTACACTGGCCATTATTGTTGTTATGGTTGTTGTTGTTGTTATTATTGATTATTATGTTGAGGAACAAGATTTTGATGGATGCCAAGTCTTTAATTGGAAGTGGATGATACACGATCCAATGTCATATCTCTATTTTACAACATATTCTAAATTATATGTTTAATTTACACATAATGTTATAAATTATGGCCATTGGCCCTATAAAAATCACAAAATTGTTCCCACCTACACCAATTTGGCATGTTATCACCCTCATAAACTTATTATTTTGGAATGGGCCATCTAATTAAGTTAGCTAATATGAGCTTTCAAAACAATAATTTTATGGGCACTCCAAAATTAGTAAAAGCATATGAGTTGGCACATTTATCTTTAGATGAGGGTTCTAAAAAGGGATAGATTGATGTTTTTGTTACATTGGCTATGTTAGTCAAGGTTGTTATGATTGATGTACATGTTATGATTTATAAAAAGGTTATTGGTTAGGAGTAAGTTAGAAAGTTATTTTAGGTTGAGTAGATAGCATTTACACCATTTGAACATGTCACAACTCTGTTACTACATTTCATATAACATTGTTCTTGTGATTGAATTACTTAGGTCTATCATTGTCATTGGCATGTGTTAGTTGTGATGCTTGTGCTTAAACTCAATGTTGATTTTGGAAACTATTCTATTTTTATTTATGGATATTATTGTGATTTGATGAGGTTAGTTTAATGATCCCTTTATTAACAAGAGATTGTTTAATCACCAAACCTTTGTCAATTATTTATTTGAATGTGTGTGCACACTATAATTCTAGATAGTAAGACATCTCACTATGTAGATTTTTGTTAAACACAATGGCTAGTTATTTATCTAGTAGACTATGGGTAAACTATATTGCAAAGGCTCTTTATCACTATAGATAGCTTGTGAAGCTTCCACCTAATTTATAATTTGCTTATGTAAAGTCAACCGATGAAATCCCATGTTCAATATTATAAGAGAAGTATTGTATATACTTGTCCAAAAGATCATAAAAATTAGAAATTGAATTCTTTAGTAACTTTAGGAACCACTCCAAGGCTTGTCTAGCTATACTTCTTGGAAAAAATGAGTATATGTCATTGTAGGCCATTAGTTAGCATGTGACAAATAATTCCATCAGATGTGCTTTAGGTTCACCTTTCCCCTTTTATTTATCAAAATTTTATGGCTCATATCCTAAAGGAAATGGTATTTTAAAACATGCCATGTTAAAAGGATAAGAATATATATCATCCAACTTTTTCATCTATTTCCCAACTTGGATGGTGGCAATTACATCCTTCATTTGTTGTAACTCTTGTTTAAGGAAACTTATGGGAATATTGGCCTAGGGTGATGGTTCAGTGGTCAAAAATGGAGCACTTTGATTAGGGCATGATACAATTATTCTATGGGGTATGTTAGATTGGCTAAGGAATGGACCAAGAATATGCATACATGGATTAGGGTATGATTATTGAAATTGCACCTGCAACTATGTGATGTTCTTGTTAGGATTGGGTATGTAGGTCTGATGTTGGGAATATTAAGGTTGTGATGGAGAGATATAACCATATTATGCCTATTATGGTTGAATAGGGACTTGATACCAACTAATTAAACCCTTCTATTGGGGGGGAACTCGTGAACTAAGACCCTATCTCTGGACTTGTGGCACATTTGGTATGAAAGGCAAAGTTTGTCTAATAGGTACTTGAGGATCATTATAACCTATTTTTTGTGTAAATCCTAGTTGGGAAGTGGATGCATATTAGATTCAACATATATCACTGACCATTATTTATATTTGTTGGCTAGACATTATTTGGCAATGACTTGGCATATTAATTTGTGAGGAAAGAGGTGTGTTCACTACTACCTAGTGAGGTGGAACATTGGTTGTCCCTTATTAAGGTGGTAAGATGTCCTACCTATGCTACATGGATTGATTGGATGGTGCTTTTTGTTGTGGAATATTACTCATCACCTATTGGGGAGGAGTATGACTTGGCACATGTTGTTGTGGCATGGTACTTAACATTGGATGACTACTTAATTCTTATTATTGGGTACTAGAAGAAGTAGATGGTTGAGGATTAGAGGTAGTTGGTTGAAGTTGGGAAATATAAAATCCTACTCCCTAAGTCTATGAACCACTAATGGTGTTAATTAAAGGCACATTTTATTTGACTATGTGTTTATGCACTAACACTACTTTGTCTTGGATTGGACTCTATTTACATATTATCCACTATGTTTTGATCATTATTTTACATAGAAGCAAAAGACACTTCTTTGATAGTTGGGGTATTAAACACATTTTTAACTAAAGTGTTTTACATAAATGGGTCTAAACCCTAAATTTTTTTACCAGTCAATTCCATTAAAACTCCTATTGAAGGAGCTAAGTCAATAAGAGGTTTGTTTAACATGGTCATCTAATTAACGTTACATGCTAGGTATTGATATGTTTGGTATGATGTCTACATTTGAAGAAAGTGGTCCTCTATAATTTCTCTCTACATGAAAAGCATACCTGGATATTGATATGGTATTAGTACTATGTAATTAGGGTTGCTAGAATAAGCCTAATCATTATTTTAGTAAGACATGCTATAATGACCTCTTGATAGGTTTGGTGAATTTTCATGACCTACCTGATAGTGTGTTGACATTGTACCATAATAAGGTTTTTATGGAAGTTTTTTGTAATGAAGGGTCACTATCCAAATATTAATCTATCTATTATTGGTTACTCTATGTAGGAAGGTGTACTAACCAAATATTTGGCTAGAGGATTTTGAATTTGTTCCCATGTTTGCATATTATATAGTGGATAGGAATCCATCTCCCAAAAACATCATCTTTCTAAGGGTCTTAATCAAATTCCTCCTATGTACTATCATTCCCATATCCTAGATTCTACATAGTTCCACCACATGTGTAGTGAGCCATGGCTAAATCAAATGGTAAATGTTTTACAACAAGATGGGATTAGAGTTCTATAAAATCTAAAAAAATCTATCTAAAAAGATAAAAGGGTTCAAAATTGATCTAGCTTGGTTGAGGGTAGAGTTGAATCTCCAAAAGGTCTGATGTAAAGATTTGGTGAAAATAGTATAATGTCAAAATGTCTAACATTAAATGTTTCACATAAACAAAGTCAAGTAAAATGATCTAAAAATAATATTCCAAAGTCTAAGGTCCAAACATGTTCCAAATAGGTATAAAATATAAAAGGGAAATGTTGCTAGATCTTTTATCCAAATGCAGAGTCAAAAGCTAGGATCAAATGGGATGTACTAGGACTTTTGGCCAAATGGCATCAAAATCTAGGCTTTAAAATGATGATGATAATGATTGATCTAACAAATTTGGAATAGTTTGAAAAAGATAAGGCACATGTTTCTAGGCATAAACATAATTTTATTGATGAAAAACACTATACAAAAGGTACTTTGAAGAGAGACTAAATCTATCAAACAAAGGCATAAACAATAAAGTTTCAAAATTTGAGTGAAAATTTAACATAAGTTAGGTAACCTAAAAGAGAATATTTTTGTATTATCCCTATGAATTGAGGCCTAAATATAAATCAATCAATGTTTGAATCCAAAATTGTAAAAGTTAATAAAAAACTTGGTTAAAGATATTCTAATATTTGATGATAACAAGATAGATAATTTTGAACAACCTGACTAGGCTTAGATAAAGATTCAACAAAGATCAAATGATTGGTTACAATAATGATAGTTTGGATGCAAGACAAGTCTTTTGAAATAATTTGGGTAGTGTAATGATGTTATTTCTCCCAAAATATGTGACAATAGTTGGTTGTTTTAATGACTTCAAAGGCACAAGATTTGAAATAATTTGGGTATTATAATAGTATCCAACTCAATCAAATACTACTCATAATGTTTTGACACAAATGTTTTTTAATTTAAATCAAAGTGTCAAATAGATGTCATAACACCTCCTCAAATAATGGAGTGATGTTGGACACATGAATTATTCATAACATGGTTTTAAAAACAACTTTTATTTCTAACACACAAAATAATAAATGACCAATATACAATTAATTATAATCATCCTAAATCCTATTAGGGTGTGCCAAAGTGGGGTTGACTAGAACTAGTTTGTTTTCGACCTCTAGATTGATCCCATGTATACACACTTTCACATATGCACACAAGAGAATCAACACATCAATTGAGTTTACATAGATTGGCTTATTATTAAAAGGTTTTATTATTTTCAAAACCACTACATCTATCACTTACTCAGTGTAGTGTGATGTCTATATCAATTATACATGTTGAGCTTAACCTCTTACTAATGTAGATGGTATAACTGCTCAAACCACCATCCAAGTCGAGTGATCCCAATTTGTATACCCCCTATAGAGAGGGGTTAAAGATGATTTTTGGAGATGAAAACCCAAGTCAAAGCTTCCATATATAACTTATGGGAGGTAATTAAGTCCCCCTCATAAGCCAATATGCATGAAAATAAAAAAACAAGTAGAAAGAATTTATGGTCACTTTCAGATCACCAAATACTATGTGAGTTGGGGAGAGCTTAGGTGATGTTATTTCTATGCCTTGGATTAAGCAATAAAATGAAATGGAAAGGCACTTTTATTCCCATGAGTTCTCTATAGGGGATGAGGGGATATCATATGTGCACTATCATTTTTTCTAAAAGAAAAAAAAACAAATGAGTTTGAAAATAATTGAAGTGAAGTTGATTTGTTGCAACAAATTGAAATGTTTGATTAGGTTCATTACTATCCCCTTGGATTAAGTGCAAAAATGGAAATAATTTTTAGACAACTAAATGAATCATAAAGCATCTAAGTTCAATTTTAAATCCCAAAGACTAATGTTTTCAAGATCTATCCTATGTCTATGATTAAACACCAATTTGAAAATGTTTCAAAACTTAAGCATTTTAAGCACCAAAATTGAAATGTTTCTAAGATTTAACATGCTAGATTCATTTTAGGCACAAAATAAAAAATGTGTGAAAACTAACATGTTCAATTTTATACCCAAATCGAAATGTTTGAAATTTGACAAAGTTCTTTTTAAATTGAATTAAAATGGTTAAATAGTCAAAACAAGAAAATTGTGTTCAAATCAATCCTTAGAACCTATAGAAAACAAGATTATAATGACCTACTTAAAATATCTTGTGTTTGGGTAAATGAACCTTAGAATTGAGCTCTAAGATTTTAATTAAATTTTACACAATGACCATCGATGATCACAGAAAAACTATCAGTAGTTTAAAGGCAACCATCACCAATCAATTAGAGATAATAATTAGTGGTTAATTATAATCATTGCCAATTGATAAATACCATTGGTGAAAACTTATCAACTCAAAGGTAAACCCTCAAAAATCAAATGTGTTAAGTTAGGCTTGGTTAGTGCAAAGGTCAATAAAACTTGTAAGGTTAAGTCTATAAATGAGATTTAGATGATCTTGAAACTTAGAAATTAATAAACAAGATAACAAAAATAATTAAAATGTAATATTATGTTCATTTATCCCCTATAACCTAAAAATCAATGGTTCCACATAATAATTGGAGGTTATTCAAAATCATTGATAATTAGGGCCTAACCATTAGTGGTTTCACTTGATCATCAATGGTCATTGTGTAAATCCAAAAATTTAACAAAAACTAAATCTAGCCAAATCAAGGTTAAAAAATCAATATTAAATAGCTTCAATCATCCAAATGAAGATTTAAAAGCTACATAATGATCTCCTTGATACATGGGATGCATTGGTCCCACCGGGCATGCCATTTGTGATCAAGGAATCCAAGGAGGGTGGTTAGATCATATGTTAGTTCAAATTGAAATCAAATCAAAATGACTCAAAATGAAAACTATCACACTAACAAGCAAACATTACCATGCCTAGATCAAAGAGGGGATCATACTGAACAAACAAAAAAAGACAAAATCTCAACAAAAATGCAAGAAAACATATATCCTACCTTCCTTAAATTCTTCAAGAGGTTTGTTCGATTGGCTTGCTCAGATTATGCTCAAGAGGTATTCATCAATGGAGTGTGGTTACCTTCATCTCCTCTTAGAACCATGTTCAATGCTTGGCTTAGGTTGATAATTTAATGGCTTGGCTCAATTTTGACATTATAACTTTATGCATTTGCTTCATGAATGAAATCCTCCATCATATCATTATTTTTATTGAGCTCTCCAAATGAAGAGATATATGATTATATTTATAGGCTTGAAATCAACTTGGAATGGGTTAAATCTTTACCTTGGTTGATTTTATTAACCTTGTTTGAGTTTAAAAGGTGTCCAAATGGTCATTATTAGGTTTGTTTAGGTATGATTTGATATATTTTCCATTTGGGATAACTCACAAAGGTGATGATTAGCTTCTAGGATATTCTTTGATATTTGAATTTTCCTTTTTGATAATTGATTTATTATCTCATTTTCTCAAGGATCAGTTTAATTAGGTTTTGATCAAGATTTATATTTTAATTAATCCCATTTAGGCATTTAGTCATTTGTTTCAAGATTTTGATTTAAATGATTTACATTTACCTTGTTTAATTGATTTATGGGCTAAATTGATTTATTACATGGTTATGAATCCAATTTTGAGACACTAAGAAATTATTGGGCTAGGTATTCAATGGTTGGAAAGAATTTATATAAAATTAAGTATGAATCCATTAATTTCTAATTTTAGATGTATACAATAATAAATATAAGGTTTCATTCTGTAGGGATGCTTCTTGAATGGTCTTATGAATTTGAATAAGATGGTCTTCATATTTCCTAAAGAGGGATACACTCCCTTAATTTCCTTATAACTTTGGGGAAAGATATCTTAAAACTCTTGAAGGATTTCAATAATGTGCATAAGCTCAATGTCCAATCAAAAGTTTATAATGGTTAAAAGCTTGGGTTCCTCCTTTAATCTTGTGTTTACATAGGTTGTATTTAAAGACTTCTCGTAGCACTAGTTCCATTCAAATGGTGTTTCTATCTCTTTTTGTTCTCCATAGGTAGTATCTATGGGAAAGTCACTAAAATCCACCTCATCTAACTCTTCCTTCATTTTTATAACCAATTTTTTTAATTTTTATGTGTATATCACCAGTTATGCATCATCTACATGGCCTCATCTTCCTCAATAAACCTTTTTTTCACACTACAACTTTCAATAAAATTGGTTACGTCCATCCCCTTCTTGCCATATATCCTTTTAACTTATTCCTCCATAATGGAATTGTCCTCAAATATGACATAGTGTATGCTCTATAATAACTCAACTAGGTTTTGATCACGTGTGGAAAATGAAAAGGTATCAATAAAAGTCTTCTTCAATACATCCTTGTCAATTAGTTCTATGTGCATTTCATTCAAAATATACCAAGTGCAAGCCTAGGTGTTTGATGACCAATAAAAAACATGGACCCAAATATTTATTGATAAAAATAAGTGGCTTCTTAGCCAAGTTGATTCATAGGCTTGTAAATAAATCCATGGGTTAGAGATACCACTATAGATTGGTAGTTTTAGTTGGTGATTACTTTACTTTAATTAGGACTAAATTATTGGTCCAAGTTATAAGGTTGGGTTTATGAGTATCCCACCAACATGTAGTAGTGGTTTATAGAGTATAAACTAAGAATCTAATTTGATCCTTATCATTAGGGACACATGATTACAAATCCTACATATACAAATCAAGGTCATTGGAGCTATTAAAATGGACTAGTTTAACAAGCCTTCCCTTATTTATAATGCCTTTTAAACATTTTTCTCACATCACAACACTTAGATTTAATTATAAAGGGCCCATAGGTTTATGATTGACATGAGTGTTCTTCATAATATTTTTTAGGGTGGGTCCTTGATATAATAATGACACACTTGTGCCTAATATCTTCATAGGATTATTATACTCATCACTCACATGAAATTGATTTAGTTTCATAAACTGATAGGGCATCATCCCAATCTAAGATTTTTTCCATCTCAAGCTTCATGTTTTTAACCCCTTGCATAAAAATGTTGTAAATATTATTTATTTCATCCTCAATATAAACACTTTCCACATAGGAGGGTTCTAAAGTTAAGGTCAAAGGGATAACTACACACTCATTACCATTCTCAAAACTCATAAATTATTGTTTGAAGAACATGTTTGAATTATTAGCATAAAAATATGGAATGATATGTAATGTCATGTAATTATTGGTCTCCACAAGTTTAATTACCTCAAAATATTTCTAAATGTTTATGACCAATATCTCTAGGTTGGCATTGTTAAGGATACCCATGGCTTGGGCCTTAGTTTTATTTACTATGAATAACACATGGGAAAATGGTCATAGAGGGGGACTACCCATTTTACACCAATCATCCCCTATTAATATGTTTACTTATGTGTTTGTGTCAATACTAATTTATAATACTTGTCATCTATTTATATTCACGTCTAATAGTAAATAATTAACATATCCCAAATTCATAGTGACCCACAAGTCCCATGCTCTAGCCATGCTTAGGATTGTCACATTAATGGGTTTCTTTCATTTATACTTAGCTAATAGGTCCTTCGGAATTGATACCATTCCCTCAAGGTGTAGGAAGGATAATATCTTTGTAGTATCATCTCTTTGTGTGCCCTTAGGGGCTTTGGGTTGTTATACCTTCCTTGCTTTCTCTTATAGGTCATGCACATGCTAAACTTCACCTTGTATGTTGTGTATGGCATCTATGGCCTCTTTTAGGACTACCATATGATGTGATCCATTGGGATATGGTACTTCTTGAGAGTTACAATTCAATACATAAGTTTCATCCCTTCTTAACTCATATCCTAGTCAAATTTTTTTAGTAGGGATGGTGGTTAGCTGAGTGGTTAGGTTGTTCCTAGTTATCACTTACACATTGGGGTTTCATATTGTTCTTAACCTAGGCCTTAAGGGGCCATTGATTAGGATTTCACCTATATATAAATGTTATGTTGAGATTTATTTTGACAAGCCCATAATAGGTAGGGGTCATTAATCCTCATATCTGTTGAAAGGAGACTTATGTCAAAAAATATCCCTAAGGTCTTAGTTACCATGTCTTGGTACCTAGGGTAGCCCTAGTTGAATCATTGTAACCATTCCATATCAAGGGTCTTTAGTGAACATTTAAAACAAATCAAAATTCATTCTAAATGTGGAGCTTATTGCCTAAGTTAATTGACATAGAAATATAACATGGAAATGTTTATGCCTCTATGTATCATAGGTGATCTTAGTTTTTAAACAACACTTCTCATTTTAGAATTTTGGAAATTCAAAGCATGAGTAGTAGGTTTTGGTAATCTAGTTACGTGTGTTGAAATAGAGGTAGAGCAATTTAAATTGTTCCACAAATTTATATTTATTAGTGGTTGGGAACCAACATGGTCCTTAATCTTTGTGAATTTTGAAGTATCTATGATGATCTTAGTAAATTATGATCAAAGTTATACACTAAAGCTAATCTAGATGAATATTTATAATGAGATATAAACTAACATGATTTGATTAAAAAAAAAGCAAAAGGAAGGATAGGGCAAAAATAAAGTATTTGATTTTTTATCTTTGCCTTAAACATCATGACCAAGTTTTGATTTTGACTGAATATGCATTTAACCAACATATAGTGTGAAATAGTAGATGCTCAAATCCTACCATATACTAGGCAAATATCTGGGGAGAATAAGAAAGAATACAATTATGAACTAAACTTTGCTTGAAAGGTTTACTATTACATCTAAATAGAATTTTCACATCCTAATGTAGAGCAAATAAAACAAAACAAAATCTAAGAACATTCAGCTAATCTGATTTCAACACAAATTAACAACCCTATATCAAAGATACACATTCATAATTCATAAAATCCATTCAAATTCAAGACTTAGAATGAGTAATTGAGAGAGAAACCATGTAAAAATTGATACAAATAAAATTGGACAAACTTTTAAATATTCCTTATATTAATTACTCAGAAGTATACAAGTTTTGGCTCAAAACTCCATCCCTTTACAAAATGGTAATACTACCTTTTATAAAAGACTTAGGTATTATTCCGATCAGTCATAAGATTACACATGTACAGAGGTAAGGACAACTATCCTTCTTGATGGTTCTATAATACACTTCTCTTTCCAAAATAGACTGACCTATAGGATAAAATTATAGAAACTAACATGTGCATTCACAAAATAATATTCCACATTTAAATATTACAATGATTTATATAAAATGATATATTAATTAATTAGTGTGCCCTGGGTTTAAGGGCTCCCTTATTTCTCATGGATAATCTCCGTAGATTTTTGATGTTGCTCACTAACAAGATCCAAATCAACAGCTATATTTAAGAGACAAACATCCTCTTGGTTAGCCAAGTCATTTAAGTCCCTAAATTTCCTTACCATGGCCTCCTTGATGCTCCTAACTTCTACAATCTTTTCCTCAGTAGTGAATATCATGCCCATGATTTAGCTATTATCACTTCTATATTAGACTTGACTTTTACTCCTCACTTCTTGTATCACCAAAGTAGATCTATGCTTGTACTCATCATCATCAATGATGCCTAGGGTGATATAATTTATAGGGTTGGCTAGCATAGTACCAAAGAGTTAATTTATTCTACCTATTAATTCTTCATCATCTTTTAGGAGTCTATCCAAGCTCTTTAACCAAGCACCTAAACTTTTGATCTTATCAAAAACTATTCATAATATTTCATTTAGGTGGATTAGGCTAATAGTTTTGAAGCCAAGAATCCTACCCTTAATTAGTATATTGATAAGATCCCTTATTTTGTTCTCTATATCCTACCACTGTGCTACCAATCCTTTGGTTATTTAACTATGTTAGGTCAATGCATCATGCCTCAGCTTCATTGATTTCAAGGGGTTAAACATGTCAAATAAGGATTCCTCAAACATATTTATTATTGCATTTGGGACTAATGAGATAGCCAGTGTCTCCAAAATTTCCTTTTCTTTCTCTAGGTTATGTATCTTTTGTTACATGCCCCTGATACTTTCTTTGATCTAAGCTAAATGGGCATCAGCTAAACTTTCTATGTCTTTCTCATTAGTGAGCAATGTGCCTTTACAAAATAATATTCCACATTCAAATATTACAATGATTTACATAAAATGGAATATTAATTAATTGGTGGGCCCTGGGTTTAAGGACTCCTTTGTTTCTCATGGATAATCTCCATAGCTCTTTGATGTTGCTCACTGACAAGATCTAAATCAATAGATAGATTTAAGAGACAAAAATCCTCTTAGTTAGCCAAGTCATTGAAGTCCCTATAATTCCTTTCCATGGCCTCCTTGATGTTCCTAGCTTCTACAATCTATTCCTCAGTAGTGAAGATCATACACATGATTTGGCTATTATCACTTCTAGATTGGCCGTGAATTTTACTCCTCACTTCTTGTATCACAAAAGTGGATCTATGATTATACTAATAATCATCAATGATTCCTAGGGTAATATAATTTATAGGGTTGGCTAGCATGGCACCAAATATTTACTTGATTCTACCTATTAATTCTTTATCATCCTTTAGGAGTCTATCCAAGATCTTTGACAAAGCACCTAGACTTTAGATCTTATCAACAACTATTCTTAATATTTCATTCAAGTGGATTAGGCTAATGGTTTTGAAGCCAAGAATCCTACCCTTAATTAGTATATTGATAAGATCCCTTATTTTGTCCTCTATATCTTGCCATTATGCTACCAATCCTTTAGCTATTTAAATATGTTAGGTCATTGCATCCTACCTCAGCTTCATTGACTTCAAGGAGTCAAACATGTCAAAGAAAGATTCATCAAATATATTTATTATTTCCTTAGGGACTGATAAGATAGCCAGTCTCTCTAGAATTTCCTTTTCTTTCTCCAGGTTATGTATATTTTACTACATGCCCCTGATACTTTCTTTGATCTAAGCTGAATGGGCATTTGCTAAAATTTTTGTCTTGCTCATGAGTGAGCAATGTGCATTTACAAAATAATATTCCACATTCAAATATTAAAATGATTTATAAAATGGAATATTAAGTAATTGGTGGACCCTAGGTTTAAGGTCTCCCTTATTTTTCATGGATCATCTCCATAGATCTTTAATGTTTCTCATTGACAAGATCCAAGTCAATAGCTAGATTTAAGAGAAAAATATCCTATTAATCAGCTAGGTCATTAAAGTCCCTATAATTCCTTGCCATGGCCTCCTTGATGCTCCTAGATTCTACAATCTTTTCATCAGTAGTGAATATCATGCCCATGATTCAACTATTATGACTTCTAGATTGGACTTGACTTTTACTCCTCACTTCTTATATCACCAAAATGGATATATGCTTGTACTCATCATCATCAATGATGCCTAGGGTGATATGATTTGTAGGGTTGGCTAGCATGGTACTAAAGAGTTACTTTATTCTACCTATTAATTCTTCATCATCCTTCAGGAGTCTATCCAAGCTCTTTGACCAAGCACCTATTCTTTAGATCTTATCAACAACTATTCGTAATATTTCATTCAAGTGGATTAGGCTAATGGTTTTGAAGCCAAGAATCCTACCCTTAATTAGTATATTGATAAGATCCCTTATTTTATCCTCCATATCCTGCTACTATGCTACCAATCCTTTGGCTATTTAACTATGTTAGGTCAATACATCTTACCTCAGCTTCATTGAATTTAAGGAGTCAAACATGTCAAATAAGGATTCCTCAAACATATTTATTATTTCCTTAAGGAATGATAAGATATCTAGTGTCTCCATAATTTCCTTTTTTTTCTCCAGGTTATGTATCTTTTGGTACATGCCCCTGATACTTTCTTTGATCTAAGCTAAATGGGCATTATCTAGACTTTCTATGTCTTTCTCATGGATAAGATGTTAACTAGGACCTTGACCTCCAATAGGAGTTAAATAATAAAAGTTTCAACTCTTTGAAAGGTGAATTCCTCACCTATAACCATGGTCTTCTTGGTTATCACCCTTTAGAATCTTGTTGTTTCTAGATTGAATTGTACACTAGTTGATGACTTTGTGATCTTAGGAGGCTCAAGAGTCTCCACTCGTGTGTAGCTTGGAACTTCTAGAGTGTTCATTTGTGTGCTATTTTATCTTGTTATGGTTTTTATTTTTCTCTCTTCCTCCTCTTTCATCAAAGACAATATCCATGGCTTAACTTCCTCATGAACATCAATGTGGAATGTTTAGGGCCCATGAGTGGTATAGAGTGGGAATCTTCTGCATCTTCCCATAAATGAACCATTCAAGGATAATTGGTACATGAAAGGGGTATCCATAATTGAATAAGTTAACCTCACTCATGGGATGGGTGAAGGTTAACTTGGGTTTGTTTTTCCCAACTAAGACCAATGTTAATTCAACTTTCCTTTTGTGTGGGGGTGCTATTGGAACCAAGTCCAAAATAACTTTTATCCCTCTATCTTTATTTGTCTCCTTAGCCTAGGCTTGGGGTTCCTCATTCTGTTCCTCTTCATCTTCTAACCCATATGATTCATTAAGTACCATAAGTCCATCCTCTACTCTCTTACTAAGTTATAAAGCAACCATATCTAAGAATTTTATATGGGACTCTAGTCTTTCAAGTGGGGCTAAAGATTGTCCTTCCCCAAGTTTATCTCTTAGTTTTTTTTTAATAGTTCCTTGTGAAACCTGTGCTTGAGGATATTACATTCTACCTTATGGCTATTTTGGAGGGGGTTTAGAGGATGTCCTAGGAAATAAGATATAGTACAAGGGCCCCATTTACCATATTTATCCCTATGGCTTGTCATCTACCCTAGTCAACCTAGGTTCCAACTTAATATTATGACTTTTTAATCTAGCTAACACCTCTAATAAACTAGAGGCTATGATGTAGAGTGGGTCATGAACACCATCTTGATTCTCATATGATTTGGTTATTGTATACTAATTCAAGTGGTTGTTGACCCTCTCATTAGGGTCGAATTACCTATATACATCTTTCTACAGGGTGAATCAGTCCTTATGTCTATCAAAGAAATTCACATGTTCCAAGTTTTATAACATAGTTCTAATAATTTTAAAATGAAAGGGATGGAGGAGGACCTTATTATTCTCCTTTAAAAATACATCTATGCCATGAAGAAGTTGATATGTAATTTCTTGTTCTGCTAGCTTGGTGTGTACATAGATGATAACCTATTGGGTTGTGTCAAATTCACATTTATCCTAATTACCTTGTAATTAGGTTAGAACCATATATATCCTATTATTTCCACATATTTATTAATCAGGGGGATGACCCTACTCATTAAAATTCCTGTGATGGCTTCACTAGCAGTGGGTAAACACAATCATAATGAAACTGCATGGTGTTTTTATATTTGAATATGTGAAGCTTAGAATAATGATGGGATAAAGTAGGTCTCCCATCAAGTCACAAATTATTAATTTTTGGGATCTTAGTGGTGGCTAATAAGGAATAAATTAGATAGGAGATTACATAAAAGTGTTTGCTTGTTTTCTTCTTTATGGTTGTGAATTGTGACTTCAAAAAGATATTGATCATCTCACCGAATGGGGGAGTGAGTCCCTTTTCAGCCATGAATTAAACATAGGGAATCTAGACTTTGTCAATATGTGTTGTGGAGGAGGCTCCACATAACCTATTCATCAAGGTCATAATTATCCTAATCCCCTCCCTAAATTATATAATTGGGATTTTACCTATGGGGTCCTGGATTACATTGTTCCTAGTGAGCAGCCATGGGGAAAGGATTGTGTTTAAATTATGCTCTCCATTAAAATTTTTAATGGTGTGTAGGTTTATATATGGCTTCCATAGTTTATAGTATCTATAAAAATCAAGATGGGAAATGCATGATATTTTCCTGAATGTACGCTCATGGACTAACCATTCTTGCTCAATTTTACAATCAATAAAAAGAGGAGAAATGATATTGGTGTATTGTAATACCTTAGGCTTGGTGGTATCATAATGGAGGATAATAATCTAGATGGTAACCATGTCATTGTATCTCTACAATATGTTTACCTTCTTCTATTCTTCTCTTGTAAGAGTTTTCATCTCCTCAATGGTCCAAAATATTTTGGTCCAATTCCTATTCCCATAGTTCAAAGCTATAGAATCTAGGCCCATGTCTTTGAAAACTTTTCCCTCATTATCTAAGGTCAATTATAGCTCTATTTCACCCCTTTGTTGTTTTCTAAAATATTCCATGATTGTGGAAATTATAACTTCTTACCAATGAATTACAAGTAGATTATAGGTCAATATGATCTTGCTTAGAATGAAATTGAACTCTTCTCAATTTGAATGTGACTAATATGAGTTTGAATTGGGACTTTTGTGGATGATAGGGATTTTATGAAGATTTAATGGTGATGGAAATTTGGACAAAGGCTCATTTATGTCCCAAATTTTATTGAGACCCAGGCCTTTATACATTTGCCTTTTTTAGCACACAATATTTAATTTTATCATTTTGTGCTTGTGTGGTTCCCATGTGGCATATATTTGACAACTTTCATAACATTTTTCATAAATTTCTTAAGGGACTAGTCATTATCTTTTAAAAATCCAACTTTTCCTTCACACCATCATATCTTTTTTTATTGATCAATGTGGACCATTGATTATGATCACGGGGATTAATAATCATTGGCCTCTTTATGTTGGGCTTCATGGTTATACCACTTGGTGCCTTTATGGGCCTTTTAGTATTTGCATTTTGTATAGTGAACATGTTATTTCCACATATTGATTCCATGGGCCCTTGGGGGCTTGTTGAACAGTCTATAATAGATGTGATCTATCTAATTTCCTCTTGTGATTAAGTGTAGACCATTGATCACAATCCAAATAGATCTATAATATTGGTTTGATGGATCAAATGCCTTAAATTCATCAAGTATTTTTGCTTTGTCTGATCAATCTATATGATGAAGTGAGAGAAATTAATCCTACAAAGCTTGAAAACTTTAATTAGCATCAAGACATAGGAAGTGACATAGGCTTAAATACTTTAGGATAAAGTTTGTTTCATGTTAATAAACATGACACAAACTTTAGGCTAAAATATTTATGCCTAAGATTATGGAATGCATATAAAAGGGACCTAGGCTAGATATTTTAGGCTAAATTTTATGTTGTGTTAATAAACACAACATATAATTTAGGCTAAATTACTTATGCTAAGTTATTATAATACAGTTAAAGGGGGCCAAATAATAAGTGGTCCAAATTTTAGGTATTAACCTAGGGTTCTATCATATCAATAAACACAATAAACCCTTAGGTTAAAAGAAATTTAGACTAAGTTTTATGTCACATGGACCTTCTAAAATAAGACTTAGTATAAGTCTCTAGCCTAAGGTTTATTGCATTTAAATAAATGCAATTGGAAGCTTAAGAATAGACTTAGATTAAGGTTATGTTTGAAAATATTTGATCCACAAGTTCATTTTATCATTTGAAGTTCAAATATCTTAAGTGTTTGAATATCTTCTAAGGGGTCTCATTGATTTGTAATGAAACCATAAACTTTTAGAAACATTTTGAAGGATATCCTTATGTCTAAGCAAAATAATTTATTATCTTAAATTTGATGGTCTTATAGATTTCAATGATGATCATATAGACATCAAATGATGGCCGTGAGAATGTCAAATTTAAGTTAGTGGATCAGTGGGTTTGATGGGTTTAAAGTTGATGGTCTTGTGACTATCAATGATGGCCTCATGGCATAAAATAATAGTCACAAGAAAGTCAAATGATGGTCATGAGAACATCAATTTTAAGCTCATAAAGTTGTTTTGGTCCATAGATCTTGGATTTTATATGCTACATTAGATCATTTGGTCCTAATCAAGTACAAACCATTAATTAAGATTTGAATAGATACATGCCATTGGTTTCTTATGATAAAAACTTAGATTAAGTCCAAATTTTAATGCATGGGGATACTTTTTTATCAAGATCAAATGCAAGAGTTCCATGTGGTGACTCCACAGTGTTCCCTAAGCTTTTGAGTTTTTACCTCCATGTTTTCTCCATTAGATCATTTCTATGTGAGTAGTTGTAAACTATTGATCTCAATCTAAATACTTACATCTAATTGGCTTAAGCTTGTATATTAAAAAGGGGATCCATTTAAACTTGAGGATGATCTCCTGATCATTAGTCCTATTGAAGTATAGAATGTTGATCATGATCCTGATGATCTTATAGAATTAGTCTGATAGATTAAAGCTTTAAGTTCAATGGGCTTCCTATGCTTCATTGGATCTTTCCTTACAATAAAGTGATAGTTATTGGATCTACAAAGAAGTGATGTGCTTAAGTTAGGATGTAGGTTACTATGGGAACTTAGGCTAACTATTAAGGCTAAGGTCTAATTCACATTGATAAATAAAAATGGGGCCTTAGGGTTAAGAATTTAAGTTAATTTTATGACAAAGGGGACCATGCTAACATAAAATACCCTAAAAACATAAAAATTAGACCATGCTAAAACATAAGGAACAAAAAGGGGGAAACAAAAGGGGACCAAACATGATTTTTAGGCTAAGGTTTAGTTGTGTTGAAAAACATGACCAAACCTTGACATAAAAATTAGGATTAAGTCCAAAGTTGATTCAAAACATTCTCACTAATTTTGTTCTTGCCAAAATTTGAATTTCAGTCAAAGGTCTAAGTTAGGGTTTGCTAAAAGAGGGTTTTAGGAATCGAATACATCTACAATATTTTACATACCAAAGGCTAATGAAATCCTAAATAAAGATAATCTATGAGAATCCCAACATAATCCATTTAAGGGAAATCCATTAAAGCTATAACTTAAGACATGAAAGTTAATTTTTAGCAATATTAGGAAAGGTTAAAGCAAAACCAAAACAAATGAGCTAATTTCATCAAGTGTGGGTGATCTTCATATATTTATTAAATTATAAATTATCAAGGTTTTAGGGTGAAGGTTTAAAGTAATCACTAGTGTCCCTATTTTTTAGAATTGGGGTATGTTGTCTTCAACAAATGGAGACTTTCAAGGGAAATATAGAAATATGTTAGAACTTGTAGACTATATTTTAGACAAATAACTAGGTCATTCATTCTACTTGATTGATTCCATTATCAAGATTAGTTCATAGTTGAAACAAACCTTGCACATGCAAAATTAGGATCAAACATCAAGACATAGCCATGTTGTGTGTGTGATTTGATTCCACTAATTTTTTTTCATGGTATTCAAGGGAAAAATTACAAGTTTCATACCTTTAATCATTAACATTGACTTGGAACATGTTTAGATATTCATTAAAAATCATACTTATAGTTCAAGGAAGGCTTAGGCATTGCTTTGTTCCTAGCTAGGCATCCATATGCCTAAAAAAGATGCCTTTGGATCCACTCATGTCCTTACTCCACTACCATCCAACCATCCATAGCCCTAGTGGAGATTACTAAAATCACCTTTACTTGAAAATCTTTTGATTTTGAAATAATTTCTTTTTTTATTATTTATTTTTTATTTGGGTTATTTAGGCTTTCAACAAAGGTTAGGAACAAGGGAATCTATGTTTAAGTATTTGGTCAAGTTTCTAATCCTCAAATAATCATCTATGGTTAAAACATTTATCCTAGGTAGGGATGTTTGTTAACTACAAGTATGACTTTAGCTTAATGGATTGAGCTTTCCTTCAACATGTGTAATTCTTCTTAAAACTAGGTTCAGGTTAAGACAATGTTTAAGGTCTCATGGAATGGTTAGCCTATTCATGGGTCCTTACTAGTTTCTTTAATCATAACATTAAGATCCTATTTTAAATCCATTTCAACATACGTATGGGGTTCATATCAACATTTTTGAACTCCTATAGTTTCAATCAAACTAAAAACCTTTGAGTTGAGGGCTGTCTAAAAGGACTTATTGGAAGATAAGAACAAATCAACAAGAAACAAACACATAATAGAAAATAGAAAAGTATGAATCAAAAGGGAAGAAATAAAAATATACATACTTGTGTACAAATAAGGGACAAGAAGAAAGAGATGAATAAAAATATGTAGCCTATCTTTGCTAATTTTAATTATCTCATAGATTTACTCCATGAAAACCCCAAGAGGAGCAATAGAGAAATAGTGCTTGAGATATTATCCATTGGTAGGTAATGTAAACTTTGCTCCTTGTAGATCTTTGATTTTGAAGATGTTATCTCCAAGTGTAAATTCAATTTGATAGGGATGAATCCATGGAGGTGTGAACTTAACATGTTTACCCTTGGGTTTAGATGCTTTATCTCAAAGAAGAACCGAGTCTCCTTGTATGAACACATTTATCCTTGATCTCTTGTCAAAGTACCTTTTCACTATAGTTTGGTGTCTGCTAAAGTTATAATTATCCTTTTATCATTCATCTTCCATCTAAATAATGTCTAATAGCCTTGAGTTTTCAAATTCTTGATCTTCTTCCATATACTCTTGCATAAACTTGTAGGTTGATAGCTTGAGTGTGATGGGAACTATAGGTTCTTGGCCATATACTAGTAAGAATGGGGATGCTTTGAGATCCTTCTTGATTCTTGTTCTATCTACCCAAAGGGCATACTTGAGAAGCTTATGCCATGTTCTAGGTTTGTCTATAGCAGACTTCTTAATGGATTTCATCAAGTTTTTATTTATTAACTTAGATAGTCCATTCCCTTGAGGGTAATGGTTAGATGAAAACTTAATAATAATGTTTTTGTCATATTCCCATTCTATCATATATATGGATGTGAATACTGACCCATTATGACATACCAAATAGACTAGAGTCCCAAATCTAGTGCATATGTTTTTTTTCTAGAAATTTGATCACTTATTTTATTCTACATTGCTTGGTGGATACTACCTCAGTCCACCTAGTGTAATAGTCAGAAGCTATTAGAACATACTTTCGATGCTATGCTGAGTTTGGGTTGATTACCCCTACATAGTCTACTCACCACTGGGAAAGGGTTTGTCAATCATGATTGGTTGTAAAGGCATTGCTACCTTTGGCTCCTTAGTGTTGAAGATCTAACATGAATGGCATTCTTTTACATTCTTATGAGAATCTTTGAAGATGGTAGGCCAATAATAGCTAGCACTAAGGATTTTGTGAGTTTTGGTTCTCCTAGATGGATTCGCACTTCTCAGCTTATCATGGAAAATTCTCATTACCTTAGTTTTTCCTTAGAAACACATCTTAGGTATACATCTTCAAATTTATTTTAGTATAAGACTCCATTTTTGATGACATAGTGTGTTACCTTGAGCCTTAAAGCTCTCTTTTACTCCTTGGTCAACCTTGTAGGACAAGCACCATTGATTAGTAAGTGAATAATGGAGTCATACCATTCATTAGCCTAGAAACTTTGCAGATTAACTTGCATAATACTTAGTTTAGGGCTGGTATTGGAAATCATTCAAATCAGACCTTGACACCTTACCAGTTTTATATTTTTCATCTCTATGTCATATTCCTAAAGGATAGAAAACCAATTACCTATTCACTCTCCAAGTTCACATTGGCTTATCATTATCTTAGTGGCTAAATTTGGTAGAATGACATGTACTTTATTCCTAAGATTGTAGTGCCTAAATTTATTGACAACTTTAACTAATGCAAAGGCCTATTTATCAATTAAAGGATAATTTAACTCAAAAAAATTCAGATTGGTACTCATAAAATCAATTGGATGGTTAGTCCTTTCTATTTTCTAAGTTAAAATAATAGAAATAGTGTGATCGGAGGAGAAAGAGTAGAGGTAAAAATCCTTTGAAAAGTTAGGTCTTATCAAGACTGGAGCCTAGCTTATTGCACATTTGATGTCCTCAAAGGCCTTCTTGGACTCCTCATTTCATGAGACTTTAGCATCCTTATTTAGCATATCATTTAGTGGTTTGACTATCTCTACAAATATAGAAATGAACTTTTTCACAAAGTTTATTTTACCAAAAAATGATTTCAATTCCTTTTTACTATAGAGAGGCGATATCTTGGATATAGCTTCCACTCTTTTAGGATGTATGGAGATTCCATATTTAGTGATAACATGGCCTAATAATTTAACTTTAGTGACACAAAAAATTATCTTCTTAGGGTTAAGGGGGATCCCATACCTTTTACACCTTTCAAATACATATTTTAGATGCATGAAATGGTCTTCACTATTATTACAAAAAATAATTAGATTATCCATGTAAATTATGATACACTTACCAATCAAGACTTAAAATGCATTGTCCATGGCCCTTTGGAAAGTGGATCCAGTGTTTATCAATCCAAAAGGCATTCTCTTGTATGAAAAAGTGCCCCACTTAGTTGTGAAAGTTGTCTTCATTATATCTTCCTTGTCTACTAACACCTAGTTGTATCCTTAAAAACCATCTAGAAAAGACATCATGGATGAACTTGAAACAATTTGTATTACTTTACCAAGAGAGGGAAGAGCATAATTATCATTTTTAGATGATTTATTCAGATTTCTAAATTTAATACAAAATCTAATTTCACCATTATTCTTTCTAATTGATACCAAATTGGCCACCTAGGTAGAGTACCTAATGGGAAATGCAATTCTAGCATCTAGAAATGTCTTAAATTCTTTGAAGATCATGGGTTCTAAGATAGGGTTCATAGGTCTTTGTTTCTACCTAAAGGTTTTATATTTTTCTTTGAGAAGTATAGTATGGGTGATGAATCTTGGATCAAAAATATTCAAATCATCATAAGACCAAGCTATGACATCTTTATGTTTTGTCAGCAGTTCTTTGGCTCTCTTATTATCAATATTAGTATAATCTTTTCTAATGTTAACTAGCTAATGTTGATTTTAAGGTCCAAAATATATTGAATTATAATATTTTCCACTTACCTTGAGAACCTTAGAAACTTTAGCTATCTTATCTTGATCAAACAGTCTTTCCAAGGCAATCATCACCTTGGGGATTTTATTGTCATTAAACTGAATGACTTTACCATCAAACTTGACTTCTCTAAATGTATTTTCATAATCCTCATTAATGATCTAAGCTACAAATTCTCTTGAATTAGTCATGAAGTTCAATATTTTTTGGTCATCACTAAAGAATGATATATGGTTCACATTATCTAGGATATAAGGACAAGGTTTTAGCTCAATACTAAAGTTTGGTAAATCTTGATCAGGCATGAGATTAGCTTTAGTAGATACTAGCTCATCAGTCACCTATTTTTCTTACCTAGGGATAGAAATAATATTGAAGGCATTAAAATATTCCACTATATCCCAAACTCTAGATTTATACCTCTTGAGGTATAACAACTTGTAATAATACTTATTTCTCACTTGATTTATTAATAGTTCTAAATCACCATAGACTAATAGTTCTTTTGCCTTATTTTTTATGGAAAATTATAGACCTAAGATGAATGATTCATATTATATAAGGTTATTAGTGAAATGAAAATAGAGTCTATAAGAAGCATGATATTTATTACCAATAGGGTCAGTTAGAACAATGCCTAATCTAGATCTAACTTTACCCCATCAAAATGCAACTTCCATAACCTAGGCACAACCTTAAAGGGTTGAGGATCACACACCTTGGTGGTTTCTAGGGTGAAAAATCCTAAATCAAAATGAATTATGTTTACCCTTTCATTAATAGCATTATACTCAGTAATCATGTGCTTCATCCTTGGCTCCCTTTCAACTTTGATCTGGTTGGGACCTCCCTTCCAAGGTAGCCATAAGTGTGAAAAATCTATGGACATATATCCATTTAAAGCCTTTTTCCACTCTCTACTCAAAAGTAATCCATATGAATTATGGATATATACTACTTGGATATCTATAAATTGTTAGACCCTTGGCTTATAAGCCAATTACATGTGGACATTTAACAATACTATAATCACCTTGACCCTAAACTTATCTAATTAGGTGACAACCTTATCAAACTTAATGGGGGTCAAACCAAGTTTTTTACAAAAACCTACAAGCATAATATTTATAGATGCACTAGAATATAATAGATAGTTATGCAAGTTCTTACCAAACATTATGACTATAAGTAAGAATGGTGGGAACTATGTTTTAGCTTTATACATAGCCACATTTACATTATCAATCTTGGACATTTTTATATATTTCTTGGACAAGGACTCCAACAATAGATTTATTTTCTCTATAATTTGTGTCAATTCATGCAAGGTAATATTATCTTTGATTTTATTCATGTCCTATACAATATTATAACTAGTCTTACTATAAGAATTGGAAGTATCAACACTAAGCTTAGGAGTACTTCCCTTTGGAGGCTCTAGATTATTGTTTGAAGTGGTATTTGAAGGAGTACTAATTTTTTTTGGAGGATTAAAAGTAGTCAAAGGCTTCCTCCATTAACTATTCCTTAGAGGATATGTCTTCTTTAAGAACTAATGGAAGGAATTAACTTCTTTGAGAATATCATCAATCTCATTGTCTTCTTGGAAGGGGAAATCAAATGTTTCCACAATGAATATTTGGTCAACATGCTTGGATCCTAAGGTACCTAGACCATTATTTTTTTTAGGAACTACCTCAAAACTATCCAAATCTTATTGAAATGCTTTAAAAGCTTTACAAAAATCAATGTAATCAATCTCACCATGCCTATAAATACAATGGATTCTAAAATAATTAGGCAAAGCAATATTAATAATATTAATATCCATAATCTTCTTTTTAGAAAATAGTTCACTATTCTTAATGTTACGTAAAATATTATTATTAAACCTATTATTAGTTCTATTTAACCTTTGAAAAGAGAAGTTCCTACCAAAATTTTATCCAGTATTACCAAATTATTTCTACTACTGAAGGAAGTCATTGATCAATTTCTGGACCATTCTTAGAATGGACTCATTCTCATTTTGGGGGGTTTTTGAATTATGAACTTAGTTTTTATTGATATCAGTGGTTGGTACTAACATTCTTTGATCAGTTGCATTATATCCAAAATTATTAGGGTGGTTTAAGAACCCCAAATTTTGGTTAAGAGTAGCATGTCTTAGGGGTGATTGGTTCAGATTTGGGAGCTAGTTGAGAGTAGGCACATTCTAGTTATTATTGGGAAAGACATTCAAGGTAGACATATGTGGGTTGAAATTGGGAAAAAAATAGGCCATCTATCCCTAAGGTTACATTTTGTCATTAATTATCATAGCCTCAACATAAGTTAAATCTAGTGTGTTCATTGGACCTATAGATCTCTTTATGAATATTGAGGTTATGGGATCAAGAACATATTTATAGATTTCTATGGCCAGTGCCTGATCAAGTTTATAAGGTTCAATGGTTTTATTGTACATATTATGGAACCTAGCATTGAAAGCTCTTATAGGTTCATTGGCATCACTTTTTAAGGTGATAAATTGATGATACAAGACACAAGGACTGATTATTTTACCAAATTGGTCAATGAAGATGTTATTAAACTCATCCTAGGTGGTGATGCAATCATCATTTAAATTTAAGAACCACTCATATGCAACATATTTAAATTTAAAATGGAACAACCTACATGCTACATCCTCATGAATTAAATTCAGTAATATTAATGTAGCCTTAAATTATTTAACATGTTCCTCTATTGTTATAATACCACTAGGACTAAAATTTGGCAAATAATTTTTAGGATTGTGAAGGAGGTCATGAATTTCACCTTGTATGTTGATAGGAGAACTTCCCAACCAAACCATACCTTGATGAAGGTTGAATTCTGGAGTACCTTGGAGTGGTAAAGTTGGCAAAGACTTTGAATGCCTATGTTTACATTTGTTTTATCTAGGTATCCTATGGATTTTAAACTCAAGAAGAGGCTCTTTTTTCTATAAATGTGATTTTATCTAGATTCTTGGTAGTTTTAGCTTGAGAAGTTTGGACCCTATTTGAGATATAATGTGTCAAACCAACCTTTACAAAGAATAAGACTCAAAATTGCACATTAAGCTAATTTTTCAAAGATATATGTAAATAACAACAAAAGGAATCAAATTTTAACTAAACTAACTAAAATATGTGTCCAATTACATAAGTATGGTTAAATTTTTAAATTATAAGCCCAAATTAACCCAAATATATTAAATATATACCAATATTTGATCAAAACAAGCTATTCTAACATCAAATACTATGAATTCTAAGATCTTAAGCTACCCTTACTAGAATAAAGCATTTAACCTCAAAGAACTTTGATATTTTTCTAAAAGAAGCATAAAGATGGTTCAAAGACCATAAATGTCAATGATATTTATGCTTTTGAGTAAATAACTATGCAAAAGTGCAAATATAACACCAATCTTAGATCAAAACACACAATAATTAATATAGATTGATAAATTTATGACCCTCCTTCTATCACTAGTAGATCTCATCTTGTTGATGCCTTTATGTGTATCATAGGTGCTCTTAGTGTTTAAATAACACTTCTCATTCTAGAATTCTATGAATTTAGAGCATGAGTAGCAAGTTTTGGTAATCTAGTTACCTATGGTGAAATATAGGTAGAGCAATTTAAACTATTCCACAAACTTATATTTATTGGTGGTTAGGAGCCATTGTCATCTTTAATATTTGTGAATTTTGAAGTATTTATGTTGATCCTAGTGAGTTATGATCAAAGTTCTACACTAAAGCTAATCTATATGAATATTTACAATGAGATCTAAACTAAAGTGATTTGATCAAAAAAAGAATAAAAATGAAGGGTAGAGAAGAAATAAAGTATGTGATTGGTTATCTTTGCCTTAAACATTGTGACAAGGTTTTGTTTTTTATTGAACATGAATTCAACCAACATATAGTGTGAAATAGCAGATCCTCAAATCCTACCATATATTAGGAAAATATCTAGGGGAAACTTGAAATAATATAAGAATGAACTAAAATTTGATTTAAAGTTTTAATCCTGCATCCAAATAGCATTTTCACATCCTAATATAGAGAAAATAAAACAAAACAAAATCTAAGAACATTCAGCTAATCTAGCTTCAACATAGATTTTCAACCCTGTATCAAAGATGCACATTTAGAATTCATAAAAACCATTCATATCCAAGACTTATAATAATCAATTGAGAGATAAACCATGTAATAATTGATACAAACAAACTTGGATAAAATTTTAAGTATTCCTTGCTTATATTAATTTCTTAGAAGTATACAAGTTTTGGCTCAAAATTCCCTCCATTTACAAAATTATAATACTACCTTTTATAGAAGATTCAGGTAGTATACCAGTTAGTCATATGATTACACATGTACTAAGGTAAGGACAACTATCATTCTTCAAGGTTATATAATACATCTCTCTTTCCAAAATGGATGACCTATAGCCAAATATGCTAACAAACTAGCATGTGCCTTTACAAAATAATATTTCACATTCAAATGTTATAATGATGTACATAAAATAGAATATTAATTAATTGGTAGGCCATGGGCCTAAGGGATCCCTTGTTTCTCTTAGATAATCTCTATATCTCTTTGATGTTGCTCACCAATAAGCTCTAAATCAATAACTGGCTTTAAGAGACAAACATCCTCTTGGTCATCTAAGTCATTGAAGTGCCTATCATTCCTTGCCATGGCCTCCTTGATGCTCCTGAATTCTACAATATTTTCCTCAGCAGTGAATATCATGCCCATGATTTGGCTATTACCACTTCCAAATTGGCCTTGAATTTTATTCCTCACTTTTTTAATCACCAAAGTGGCTCTATGTTTGTACTCATCATAGTCAATAATGCCTAGGGAACTTAGCTTTATAGGGTTGGCTAGCATGGTACAAAGGATTTGATTTATTCTAGCTATCAATTATTTGTCATCCTTCACAAGTCTATCCAAGCTCCTTAATCAAGCACTTAGACTTTGGATCTTATCAACAACTATTCATAATATTGCATTTAGGTTGGCTAGGCTAATAGTTTTGAATCCAAGAATCCTACCCTTAATTACTATATTGATAAGATCCCTTATTTTTTCCTATGCATCCTACCATTGGGCCACTAATCCTTTAGTTATTTCACTTTGCTAGGTCAATACATCCTACCTTAGCTTCATTGACTTTAAGGAATCAAACATGTCAAATAAGGATGCCTTAAACATATTTGTTATTACCTTAGGGATTGATAAGATAGAAAGTGTCTCCATATTTTCATTTTATTTCTCTAAGCTATGTATCTTTTACTTCATGCCCTTGATACCTACTTTGATCTGAGTTGAATGGGCATTAGCTAAGCTTTCTATGTCTTATTTATGGATAGGATGCTCACCAGGCCCTTGACCTCCAATGAGAGTTAAACCAAAAAGAGGTTTAACTCTTTGAAAGGTGAATTCCTCACCTCCAACCATGGTCTTCTTGGTTTTCACCTTTTACAATCATGTTATTTTGGAATTGAATTATAAATTGGTTGATGACTCTATGATCTTAGGAGGCTTAATAGTTTCCACCTATGTGTTGCTTGAAGTTTCTAGAGTGTCCATTTATGTGACACTTGATCTTGATGTGGCAACTATTCTTCTCTCTTTCTTCTCTTTAATTAAATTTAATATCCATGGCTTGACTATCTCATAAACATCAATGTGTAATGTTTGGTTTAAGGCCCATGAGTGGGATAGAGTGGGACTTTTCTACATCTTCCCATAAAAAAACCATTTAGGGATAATTCATTCATGAATGGGGTATTCATCACTAAACAATTTTACCTCTATCATGGGGTGTGTGAAGATCAACTTGGGATTCTTTTTACCAATTGGGATCAATGATGATTCAAATTTCCTTTTGTGTGGTGGTGCTATTGGAACCATGTCCAAAGCAACTTCCTTACCTCTGTCTTGCTCTACCTCCTCAACCTAGGCTTAGGGTTCCTTAGTTTTTTCCTTTTCATCTTTTGACCCATATGGTTCAAAAAGCACCCTAAGTGCATCCTTTGATATCTCATTAGGTTCCAAATCAACCATATTCAATAACTCTATAGGGGACTTTGGTCTCTTAGGTGGGATTGAAGATGGTATTTCCCTAGATCTCTCTTATACTTTTTCTTTTCTAGTTCCTTGTGCAACCTTTGCTTTAGGATATTGTATTCTAACTTATGGCTATCATTGATGGCATCTAGAGGATGGCCCAGGAAATAAGTGATAGTTTTGGGTCCCCATTTACCATTTTTATCTTAGTGTCTTGTCATCTACCATACCCAACCTAGGCTCTAGATTAATGTTATGCCTCTTCAATTTTGGTAATACCTTTGAGAAGCTAGAGGCCTTGATGTAGAGTGGGTCATGAACACTAGGTTAATGCTCATAAGATTTGGTTGTTTTCATGGACTTCAAGTGTTTGGTGACCCTCTCATTATGGTCTCATTGCCTTAATTCATATTTCTATAGAGTGAATGAGTTTGTGTGTTTATAAATGACATTCACATGTTCCTAGTTTTGTAACAAGTTTCTACTAATTTTCAAAGGAAAGGGATGGAAGAGGTCCTTCTTCTGCTCCTTGAAAATCCATCTATGCTATGAAGAAGTTGGTACACAATTTCTTGTTCTACTATCCTAGTGGGCACATAGATGGGTAACCTATAAGGCTATGTCAAAGTTCCTTCTATCCTAATTATTATGCAATTAGGGTAGAAGCATATGTCTCCTATCAATTCCATATATTTCTTAATTAGGGGGCTGACCCTACTCATTAGAATTCCTATGATGGCTTCCACTAGACCCAGGTAAACACAATCACAAATGAACTATAAGTTGCATCTATATTTGAGTATGTGAATCCTAGAATAATGATGGGAGATAGTAGGTATTCTATTAGGTGATCAATTCTTAATGTTTAGGATCTTGGTGGTGTCTAATAAGGTATCAAGTAGATAGGATATTTTGTAAAAGTCTTTGCTTGTTTTCTTCTTGATGGATATAAATTATGACTTCAAATAGATATTGATCATCTTAACTAATGGGGGAGTGAGTCCCTTTTCAACCATAAAGTAAACATAGGGCACCTAAAATTTATCAATATGTGTGGTGGAGGGGGATCTATATAACCTATTCAGTAAGGTCATAATTATCCTAATCCCCTCCCTAAATTAGACAATTAGAATTTTTCATATGGGGTCCTAGATTATTTGGTTCCTAGTAAGTAGCCATGGGGCAAGGATTGTGTTCAAATTATGCTCTCCACTCCACTTTTTAATGGTGGGTAGGTATATCTAGGGATTTCATAGTTTTTAGTAGATATCAAAATCAAGAGGGGAAATGTATGTTATTTTATTGAACTTACACTCATGGACTATCCATTCTTGCACAATCTTACATTTAGTAAAAATAAGAGGAAGGATATCGATGCAGTGTAATACCTTAGGTTTGGTGGTAGAATAATGGAGGATAGTCATCTAGATGGTGACCAAGTAATTGTATCTCTTTAGGATGGTTTCATTATTTTATTCCTCTCTTATAAGATCTTCCATCTCCTTAATGGTCTAAAATAGTTTATACTAGTTATTATTCACATTGTTCAAAGCTATAGAATCTAGATCCATGTCTTTGAAAACTCTTCCCTCATTGTTTAAGGTTAAATAGCTCTATTTCATCCATTAGTTGCTGTCTATGAGTTTTCATGATTGTGGAAGTTGTAACTACTTACCAATGAATTACAAGTAGCTTTTGGGTCAATCCATTATTGCTTAGATTTTGATTGAAGTCTTCTCAGTTTGAATGTGACTAATCTATGTTTGAATTGGGGCTTTTATGGATTCTAGGGATTTTCTAAAGATTTAATGGTAATGGAAATTTGGACTTAGGATCATTCATGTCATGGATATGATTGAGACTCAAGACTTTTACTTTTACTTTTACTTTTACTTTTTTGAGTACACAAAATCTTTAATTTTGTCATTTTGTGCTTGTGTAGCACTCATGTGGCTTTAATTTGACAACTTTCATGACATTTTTATAAATGCCTTAAGGGACTAGTCATTGCATTTTAAAAATCAATCTTTTCATTTACACCATTATATCCTTGTTTATGGATCAATGGAGATCATTGATCATGATCACGAGACTTAAAAATCATTAGATACTTTATGTAAAGTTGTATGGTTGTGATACTTGGCACCTTTTTGGGCCTTCTAGGTTTTGCATTATATGTAGTGAATGCATGAATACCATGTGTCAATCACATAGGCCCTTAGGGGATCGTTAAATAGTCTATGATAGTTTTGCTTCATATAATTACCTCTTGTGAGAAAGCATGGACCATTGATCATAATCTAAATGGATGCATGTAATTAGTTTGATGGATCAAATGCCTTAGATTCATCAGTTTTTTTCACTCCATCCAATCAATCTCCATGATGAAGTGAGAGCCATTGATCCTATAAAGGGTGAGAAATTTAATTAGCACCAAGACATAGGAGGGGACTTAGGCTTAAATACTTTAGACTAAAGTTCATTTTGTGTTAATAAACATGAGACAAACTTTAGGCTAAAAAGGGACCTAGGATAGATCTTTTAGGTTAATGTTTATGTTGCATTACTAAACACAACATATAATTTAATCTAAAATACTTATGCTAGGTTATTATAATACACCTAAAGAAAGACAAATAATAAGTGGTCCAAATGTCAGGTTTTAACCTAGGGTTCTATCGTATCAATAAGCATGATAAAACCTTAGATCAAAAGCATTTGAGGCTAAGTTCTATGTCACAGGGACCCTCTAAAATAAGACTTAACATTAGTCTCTAGCCTAAGGTTTATTGTATTTAAAAAAACATAATTGGAACCTTAATAAATAGACTTAGATTAAGGTTATGTTTTCAAATATTTGAGCCACAAGTTCATTTTATCATTTGAAGTTCAAATATCCTAAGTGTTTAAACATATTCCAAAGGGTCCCATAGATTTACAATGTAGCCATGATAATTTATAAACATTTTGAAAGATATCCTTATGTCTAAGTAAAATAATTTATTAGATTAAATTTGATGATCTCATAGATGTAAGTGATGGCCTCACAGACATCAAATGATGGTCATAAGAACATCAAATTTAAGTTAGTGGATCATTGGGTTTGATGGGATTAAATTTTATGGTCTCACTACTATTAATGATGACCACACGAATGTCAAATGATAATAATAAGAATGCCAATTTTAAGCTCATGAAGTCCTTTTGGTCCACAAATCTTGGATTTGATATGCTCCATTAGATCATTTAATCTTTATCAAGTACAGTTATTGATCAAGATCTACGTAAATACATGCCATTGTTCCTTAGGATAAAAACCTAGGTTAAGTCCAAATTTTAATGTATGGGGATCCTTTATTATCAAGTTTGAATGTGGGAGTACCATGTGGTGACTCTGTTGGGTTCCCTGAGCTTTTGAATTTTTAGTGTCATGTTTTTTTTATTAGATCATTTATGTGAGAGTAGCCATGGATCACTAATCTAGATCTAGATATATACATCTGATTGGTTTAAGCCTATATATTAAAAAGGTGATCCATTTAAACTCAAGGATGATATCACACCATCTAATCATTGGTCCTACTGAAGTGTAAACTATCAATCATGAGTTTGGAGATCTTAAAGGATTGGTTTGATGGATCAAAGCTTTAAGCTCATTGAGATTCCTATGCTCCATTGAATCTTTCCTCACAATGAAGTGAGAGCCATTGGATTTTCAAAGTGATGTGCTTAAGTTCAGATGCATGTTAATAAAGGAACTTAGGCTAAATTATTAAGGGTAAGGTATTGTTCATGTTGATAAATATGAATGGGGGCTTAGGGTTAAGACTTTAGGCTAAGTTTTTGATAAAGGTGACCATTCTAAGATAAAAAACTTTTCAACCATAAACATTAGACCATGTTAAAACATAAGGAATGGAAAGGAGAAAATAAAAGGGGACCAAAAATTATTTTTAGGCTAAGGTTTGGTTGTGTTAAAAAACATGATCAAGACTTGACATTAAAATTAGGCTTAAGTCCAAATTTGAATCAAAATATTGCCACAAAATCTATTCTCACTAAAATTTGAATTCAAATCAAAGCTCTAAGTTAGGGTTTTTTAAAAGAGGGTTTGATGACTCAAATCCATTTGCAAGATTTTACAGACCAAAGGCTAGTAAAATCTTGAATAGAGATAATCTATCAGAATCCCAACATAATCCATTAAAGGGAGCTCCATGAAATTTACAATGTAAGAAATGAAAGTCAAATGTTATCAATAATAGGAAAGGCTAAATAAAAACCTTGAATAAATGATTTAATTTCATCAAGCATGGATGATCTTCATATATTTAGTAAAGTGCAAAATATCAAGGTTTCAGTGTGAAGGTTTAAAGTAATCACAAGGGTCCCTATTTTTTAGAAATGATGTATGTTTACCTCAATAGGAAACAAAGTTGATTTGGACACATTTATTGCATAATATGGATTCAATAATGCACTTACAATAATAAATAGAGATTCAATCAATCACTATATAACATTAATAGTATATTTCATAAATTTTAAAATAATTTAATCTAATGGAGTGATAATAAACTAGTCTTTAGGTAAGCTATCACTCCATTAGATTAAATTATTATACCTATATAAACTAGTCTTTAGGTAATCTATCACTTCATAAATCCCTAGATAAACTAGTCTTTAGGTAAGCTATACCTAGCATAAATCCATCTAAGGATGGTGTGAGAATTTGCGGAATGAAGAAGTAGAGCCAATAAAAAAATAGGGTCACCATATACATGTGTAGACCAAGTCTATTAAATGATGAAGCTATTATATAAATATATTTATATCAGAGGAATCAATAAAGATTCATTAGATACTCGAGTGAGTTATAGACATGGCTTCTAAATAGCCTCGACTCAAAAAACTAATCTATAAAGTAGGAAAATACATGAAGGAAATGGCTAGTTTGCTTGACTTAGGAGAACCAACCAGTCTAATCTACTAATATAATCTATTCTATGGGATCCAACCCTTATTATATTGTATGATTTTATCTTATATAGGTACATAACCTAAGGATTTATAAATTTTCCCACTAATGGGCCAATTATAAACATTCAATGCAGAGGGTCCACTTGAGATCAATTGAGACCAAATTCCTACTTAATTCCATCATGAAAATATTAGGGACCATACTTAATTGAATTGGGAATGAATGCCTTTAAGAGAATCAAATTGATATTTCATCAAGATATCCACCCACCCATATCCTACTTATTTCAAATCATGCCTCTTTAAGGCATATATTTATATTTTAGGCTCTATGCTTGATCCCAATGTGCATGTCATATATTGATTAATGCCTCTACCTATTTTCACATTGAATTTTATTATTTATAATAAATTATTGGTGGGAAACTAATTATACTTTGATTTTATAAATCAAATTAGATGCACAGTCCATTCTTGTATTTTTGATGGATTTGATAGCTAGATAGGCCATCAAACTTAAGTTTGTGCTTTATTGGTTGTACAACCAACTTTTCCTTCCTTAGAAAGGTCATTTCTAAGTGGTTTCTATTCACTCTTATACTACTCATAATAATTTATTTTATGCATGTTTACTATTTATATCATGAGTAAGTGATATTTTACCATGTATTGTCATCTCACTCACCTAGAGCTCTAATAGACTTTTGGGCTTGTACATACTACCTCTGAGCTATGGAGCAATGGTATTTTTCCATGTGGTACTATTTTAATCACCTAATTGAACAAGGATCACTAATTTATATGAAAATATTTGGGATATCAAGGCATTAGGATGATGCCACATGACAATGTCCTACTTGTTTCCTTGCCTAGAGGCTCTACTTATGTACATATCTATATGGGTTAGAAGGTCACTAGGATGTTTCCAATTGGTAGCATCCCATTAACCTACTTTTCTAGAGGTTTTATATTATATATTTTTGAATGGGATAAGTAGGTCACTATGATCTTTAAACTTGGCAACATCTCATTGATCCCATTACCCAAAGCTTTCCTAACATTTAGGCTTGCTAGGAAAAATATTGAAAATTACCTAAGTGTTGAATGCCTTTTCAAATGGTTCCAGGTCATCAAGTGATTCAAAAAATTTACATGTGGTTTTGGGATGAGTTAAAATAAAGTTTAGTCAAAATTTTCAAACATAAAAACAAAAAACTAAGTTCATTTGAAATAAAAAGGCCAAGTCTATTCAAATGTAGAAGTGTAAAGTTGTAGAAACTTAGCGAAAAGAAGCCATTTTAAATCAATTTTTTATCCATTTCAATGAAAAGTGACTAAGTAAAAGATAAATACTTATAAACATTTAGTCATTTATCCTGAAATTAAATCATAAATGGACCAAATTGCTTAAAAAAGCAAAAAAACTTAGAAATAGTTAGATATTTGCACAGACTTAAGATGAAACAACCTAAAATGGATCTCTAAATTGTATTTCAAAACACAAGTATAAGACAACCAAGACTTAATAGATTCATGAAAATGCAAATATTTTTGAACTATTGCATCTTTATATGTGATTTCTATGTTATTTAAGATGCTAATTTATTATCATTGTGGCTTGGCTCAAATAATGAAACTCATTCATATTTAAATATTCACATCTAGAAAACATGCATTTTCAATCAGGTAATATAATAAACAACTCCCAAAAATACATAAGGTATAAGACCAAAATCTAGAGAAAAAAAAGGGTCCTATTTTCATTTTGAAAATGGGTTGTGTTGTGTAAACAACAACCAGATGGTGACTCCTACTGAGAAATACTCTTGATTGTTTCAAGAATCCAAAATCTTTGATTTCACAAGAATAAAAATCATTATATCTATGAAATTACCTATAACAAACTTGAATTCAAAGACACTAAAGTCTATAGAAATAAGTAACACACTAAGCTAAAAATCTAGCCAAATAGCATATAAATGTGTGCTCAAGTTATTAATTTATTTTCCTTGCATTCACACATAGTAATTCATATTTTTATAAGGACAAAAATATTGAAGGAGAAAGATAGTTTACACTTTATTTTATGGAAGTATTGTGGGCATTGATCTATTACCATATAGGTATTTATTGCCCTGATAGAGATACATCTAGTCCCTTCTTAAGGCCTTATCCACTACCACATTGGCCAAAAATCCTATGGTGGGGCTGTCAATATCACCCTTTCAAGGAGAAATTTTTTATTTTTAATTTTAACTTATTTTTTTTAAAGGATATTTTGCAATCATCCATAGAGGTTTGGGGACCCAGCCATGGGTAAAGGAAATCAACAAGTTTTAGACACCTCAAGACAAATAAAAATTGAAACAATTCTAAATTTTTATTTAGTTATTTCATTAAGTACATTAGATGGTTTTGGGAAAGATAATAGATTTTATAAATTCACAAGATCTATTGATAATCATTATCCTTTTAAATTTAGGAATTAAAAAAGTAATCAGAATAGTTTCATACAATATTTTAAAGAAAAAATATAATTAGGTTATTTGAGAACTTCTATGTTATCTACACAACATTTATTTTTATTACTTATAATAATAGGGGAATCACATGGAAAAATATATAGGATAAACCCAAAGATGGAAAAAAAAAAACCCAAAAACAAACCTAAGCTAACAATAAGGAAAGAAAAATAAAACAAAATATGAAAGGGAAAATAAATTATTCACAAGGGTTTTCAAGAAAATGCATTCTTAAATCAGTTATATACATAATTATTTAGGGTTTTGATAAGGGAAAAGGACAATATTACATTCTCTTATGTTGTCCTTAACGATAAAATACACAATCCCACAATGATTTATCAATGTTCTTTTTAGGAAAATTAAGAAAATTAATTTTGTACAATTTAATAGTGTTTGTAGTTAATTTGTAGAGAGCACTTGGGATAGGGTGAAGAGAATATCTCAACCCATGCACTATATTATGGTTAGGGATACGGTTAGGTATTATTACATACCATACTGATTGGAAGATCCAACCTAAAAGATATTTTTTTAATGGAAAATGGATGCCTTCATAACATCTTCTTTATTACCTTTGCCATTCATAAGGCATGAGAGTGGTTCATGTTCTTTCCATATCAAAGACCTTAACATGTCATCAATGAATGAATTATGTGTAGATTTAGGTTGGATTTTATTATTCTCAACTTCCATATCCATTGGCATGTCTTATTCATTTAGACCATTATGGTTATTGTATACACATAATAATTTCAAACTTTATCAATTATTGATGCTTTCTTTCTTAAAAGAACCCATCAAGTCTCAATCTCTCTGAGTACATGCCTTACAGGGTGCCTAAATAAAGGGGTGGGAAAATCATTGGTTCTTTTTAGGATTATTTTAACCTATACCATCACTTTATATATACAACCTTCTCCTATACACTTCCATAATTTTTGACACCTCTCTTACACACTCCTCCAAGCAATTCACCATCTTAGCACCTACTTAAGCCCTTTTTTTAAAAAAAATTTACCATACATAGTTGGCATGGGCCAAATCTATATTCAAATTTATTTTTTCATGTTGTGGGTCTAGGTTAGACTTAGTCAACCTAGACTGGGGCCTAACTTATTTTTATCAATTAACGATACATAGTCAAGTTGGGTTGACCCTTTCACCTAGACTTTTGAAAATGTTTAGGGTTAGATTCAGCTATATATACACATCTATTTCCATCATTTATAAGGATAAGAGAATAATAATAATACTATATTTTTCATCTACTTATCCACCATTCTAATTTAGGAACATTGATTAGGGTTTTAATACTACATTTGGAAATATGAATCTTGTCATGTGGATAAGTATTTTCAATGAATAGAGAAGCTGTATAGCCTAGAGATGACTTATCCTTGTTATCCTTACATATCACAAGATCTTGGAAATCACCTTGATAAGGGGATATTGAGGATTGATGAGTTCATCTTCAAAGGCAAGTATTCCTAACTTTTTTCCTCCTTTGTTAAAGTAGATAGATTATCATTTTTACTTATCTATATATATTAGGATTTATTATACATTGACTTGAATATATATATTATATGCATGTTTAAATTTTGTGTTTATTTCCCCCACGTTGTTCCATAGGATTTATTTAGCACTAGATTAGATTTTAATTTACTTTTCATATACTTAGTGAATATGAAAACATAAAACCTAGCTAGGGTTATTGCATAGTGTTGCTTGATTAGAGGCTTTGGAACCATCTCTAGTGATGTTATTGTGGTAAGAGATCCCTTTGTTAGGTTTATAGGATCAATCTTGGTCATGAACCAAAATATATAATGTATCAACAAATGGAAGTATAATTAGGATTTATCTTCTCTAAAATAAGATTTATTAATAAGTCAGCTACATTTTTCTTTGTATACATTATGGTGAACCAAAAGTCAATCAAACCCTTGTAGGTTTTATTTCACACATTCATTTTTATAATCATAATATATACTTTAATTTTTACATTATTATATCAAATATATCAATATATTTCTAAAATTTTGTGCATAATTTTTACACATAGTCACTCCAAAATGACTCTGTCCTATCTGTGCAAGTCTTCTCCAAAAATAAGTGACTAGATCAATTAGATCAACATAGTCTTATTATTTAGTTATAGGATTGCATACATAGTCAAGTCATTTTAATCTATTTTTAATTCTTGTTTTTTATCATATAGGTTTTTAGACATAGTTGAGATAGTTGATTCTACTCATAGATTCTTTTTCCACACATGGGTTTTACAGGTTGTATCAACCCAGTCAAATTTGTTTATAGAATATTTAAAATTATTACTTGAGAAACATAGTATAAAATTTGAAAAATAAGCATCTTAAAAACCACTAATTTTTTTTACCTTCTATATAATTTCAATTTTTCATTTACAACACTATTTTTTTTAAGTTTGCAGTCTATAAATTTATAACCCTACAAAAAATTGGGTTGACTAGCTCGACATAGTTATCTATCATGTCTTCTATCTAGAAGACATAGTTGACCTATTTGGTTGTGTTCTTTTATATATTTCTTCTAAAAAATAGTAGAGAACCTATTGAATTTTTTATGCATTATTTGAATATAATGTCACTTAAATTGACTCTGTACTCTTCATATTTGAAAGAATTAGCCTAATTTTTTTAGTAATTAGTTCACTTTTCATTTTAATTGCATGTATGATTAGATTAATAAACATAGATTAATTAGGTGGTTTTTAAATTTAATGATTTATTCACACTATTTTTCTCTTTATCAGACACTTAAAAATCACTTTACATAAAAAAATTAAACATTTTCCTTCCCAAGGTCTACCTACTTGGATTTCATCACCAAGGGGGAGGCCAACTTGGTTTTATATCTAAGTATAAACATGTGGTTTATGGTATATATTATCAAATCACCTGACATGCTTATCACTATAAGATTATGAAGTGAGGGGGTAGGCCCCACTAACAATATAGTACCATCACCAATACAAATCCCTTTTAGCCTAAACTAGCTAGAACTATCCATAGATTGATTTCTAGTTCCATATTATAGACAACTCCCCATCACATTAATTTAAATTTTTTATTATAACCTATCAAATTTTAGGAATGACTAATTATTTAGCATTTACATTCAACTTTTTTCTTATTCCTTGATCATTATTTTTTATATTGAAAAACTTGCATTAGCTAGTGTTAGTGCAAGGTTTGTGTTGTGTGGTAAAATTAGATCAATCCCATTGATCCAAAAAAAAATTGATTAATTTCATTTTATTAACTATTATCTTGAAAAAAAATCTCTTTTTTTAGAATATTTTCATCCCTGTCAACACATTTTCTTATAGATTGTTCATCTTGTTTACCTTCAGTACATAGTTGCCTTGTTTGAATATGTATCTTTGTTATCCTATTTATATTTCACCTCTAAAATACATAGTCAACTTATCTAAATGTGTATACTATTATCGTATTCTATTTCTTATCTATCAATTCATAATTGACCTATATGACTATGTGCTCTTGTTCCCTATTGTTATTCCTATTTTATAGAACATTATCATTTGTCTTATTTTGTATCTTATCAATTGATTCTTCCTTCCATAAACTCTTTATACTCTTTACTTAATCATGAATTTATTATTTAAAAATAATACAAATTTAAATCTTACAAACATGATGATTCATACCAATCCTAATAGGTTTCCCAAGACATAGCTTGTGGATCCTTCCTTGAATGAAAGTAGTGTTCATGTTTCCACTTGTGCTACCAATTAGGAGACTCCTCCCCATTCATCCTCCATTTTAATCCTTTATTCTCCATAAATTATGAGAATGATTTAGATTACACAATTAAAATTATTTTCTTCATTAAATAATTTCCTCAACATCAAGGAATGGACCCTTCAACCGTTTATAATATTATGATAGGTCCTCAAGTATAATAACCTATTTATCCCTCCCTTACTTTTTCTCATAGATTTGGTGGAAATATTATCTTTTCCTCTCAACATATTATATTTATTATTTATCCTTAACATACCATGACATATTATTCTATGAATTATTTAACCTCCATTCTAAGTATCTTCACTAACATGACAGGTTCAATTGTTAGTGGACCTTTTCCAAAGATTGTTCTCCTTAATCATGCCACTAGTGCATATTTTTATACCAATGCTAATCATGCCACTAGTGCATATTTTTTCACCAATGTTAATAATTGTATTAATGCTTCTTGTACCACTAGTGTGGTGTATGATAATACTCATAGTGTAACTCAAGTTACTAGTACCAGCATCATTGCATCATATGCCACACACACTAATAAAAATACTACCCAAACTGACCAACTCTTATTACAAACAAACAATTATTATTAAAAAAAACAATCATATGTATAATTTCCAAACCAATATTATAAATCAAATTATTTAGATGTAAAACCATCTCATTAACCTTCAAAACTAACCCCAACATGTTTCATGGAGAGTGGAAAATGTAGATTCCCCCCACCCCACCTTAGGGGATCCCATGGTAACATTATTACTCAACCAACCCTCATTAATAAAATGATCAAACATATACAAAATGAACCTCTTGTACCTCAAATTATTAATATTGGCATATGATTTATCACACCTATAATCATTTGTAATGGGTCCACCAATCCCACATTACACTTAAAGACATTTGGTAACCTTTATAAAGAATAGGTCAAACTTAATACCTTTTTTACAACCAAACTATTAGTTAAAACACTCTCAAGATATGCTTGCTTTATATTGGTATAATTAACTAAACATACATTCTATCACTAGCCTTGAAGACTTGGTTAGCTTGCTAGTATAATAATTTTAAACTAGTGATATTCTTAAGAGTAACTTAGTTCAATTTATAAATTGTAAACAACTTGAAAATAAAATGAAAAAAACCTTCATCAAAAAATGAAATAACTTGTCTAATAGATGTGAGAATAATATGGTGGATGACAACCTCTTCTACCTATTCACTCATGCTCTCTACCCCAAGTTATAATATCAGGTTAGGAATCTCTCTCCAAGAACCTTGGAAGAAGCCCTTAACCAATATAAGTGACAAGACTTTTTCATACACCAATTTGAACCATCTCAACCTACAACAGGCATTCATATGCTTTTTAAAAATAAAAACCATCATGGAACTAATGATGGTGTTATTGGTATCTATGACACTATTTATAATATTCAATCCATTGTTCCCAACAACACTATGGAGCATGTTACCCATAAAAAAACACTCCTAATCCTACATGTTATCAAATAAATAACCCTAATAGCCATAAACCATTATCCTGAGCCAAGATTAAAAAGCATCTTCCAAGACCTCTACCATGAGATCTTAACCACACTCATCCAATGAAATCATGGTATGATCCAAAAAAAATTATTGCTTTCATGAAATTTGGGGCCATATCAAGAGACTTATAGATAATTAATCAATTTAGATATGTATTTTTTTCTTGACCCAATCTATGATCATGAATCACTCCTTTAAAAGAATCAACAAGCATATGTCATAGCTTTCAAATCCCATGAATCACAAAAAAAAAAATTCCATATTTAAATCAAGTTAATGATCATCTTACTATATACAAATATACTCATCCTAACCATCAAGATAATAATGACAAGCCTACTACTTATAAAACTAATGTTGAATGTCTTATAGACCTAAATACTAATGAATAAAATGTGATAAATATGACTAAAATGCAAGGAGTAGTTACTTTTATCAATACCAATCCAACACCCACACATTAAACCTCTAAAACATTCCATTTCATTCAAGACACTTCCCCATCTCATCTAATGGAGCTGGGGCAAGAGGGCCTTATAACATTCCAAGAACCACTCTCAACAACTCAATTTGATCATACATATCACACTATTTCTACTCTTCCCAAAACATCTACACACCTAAAAAACATTACCCAACCTTCCAATAGTATTTTTTCAACCCAAACACAAGAAATACCCCAACTAACCATTCTACCACATAAATTCAGTCAACCTATTTATACTCAACAAAAATTTACTACACCTTACCAACATAAGTTTACTTTCACTTCTACCCCTCCATCATAAGAGATATTGAAACATTATGTGCCTATATCTAGTAACCCCCACATGGGTTATGATGAATGGGACCCCATTATATAAATTTATCATCTCCCATCTCAAATACCTTTCCTAAAATTAATATGAACTTTCACCCATCATTGAAACCATCTAATACTATTATTATTTGAAATGAACATCCCTTGTCCCCTTATAATAGGACATGAAGCTAGCTTGTTTGGATCTGAAGATAGTATCCTTCAACAATGTGAAGATATGTCCATACATGTTGATGAATTAGTGGAAACTTATCTTTCCCTTAAGTTTTCTATCATTTCCATTTATTCCAAATATGATTCTTCTTCATGTGGATGATCCTCCTCTATTCATTAGCATCCAAATTGATGATATCCATATTTAGCATGACTTAATTAATGAGGGTTTATATACTTATGTTTCCTCCCTTGATTATTTTAAAACACTTAGATATTATAATTTTAATTTCAACTCCACATGTAACACATGTCAAGGCCATGATAGAAGGAAAATCCCTCTTATAAGTTATGTGTGGCTTCTCATTACTATCCCTCCTATCACTGTTTATGTGAAAGTTATGATCTTTACATTTCCCCTTTATTATAACATCTTACTTGGTATAACTTGGACTCATTTTATGAGGGAATTCACCTCATCTTCATGCCAATGCATAAAATCCCCTCATAATGGGGTTATTTACAAGATTCAAAGAGACATAAACCCTAGAAATTTTGAACAATTCCAAGAATGTGGTGTATTTAAAATACCTACCCTTGAACCTTATATTTATATCCAATTTAGGGAATCCAAAATCTTAAATTATCTTATCAATTCCATTCAAGGTTATAATGGCCACCTAGATCTCATCGAGAACATTCTACCTTACCTCCAAGATTTTGATGATGATGATCAAAATGAGATTTACCTCAATATCAAAACTTTTGATCTATCCCCTCATATCATCACCCAATTTACTCCCTCTTTACAAACTCGATCCTATCAACCTCCTATTGATTATATACCTATGGTCTTAACTAATATTAGACATTCAATTTGTATGTAATCAGAAATGCATCATGTTTATAAATCAATCTTAGCTCAAAGAAGATAGATTATACCTACACTTCCAATTGGGAATAGATTTCTTAATTGACAGAATGACCAATATGGGGATCTACTAGACCTGATTAGAGTATCACTTGTCACAATACACCATGTTAGGAAGGGTTTCAAAACCTACAGTATAACACAATCAATTAACAACCCTAAAAGATTCCTAGGTTTAATGTTCACTCTATATCTAGTAAACAAGAAAGTAAATCTAATCTAGTGCACACCAAATCTTGTGGCACAATATGAGGGGTAGGTAAAGCAATAAAAACATGTATAGGAGAATATATATTAAGCTAAGTGTGAGTAAGACCTAATACATGGAATATGAAGAGTAATATTATACGAGCCAATACTTATGCTACTCATATCTAACAAAGAGATGAGAAGAAAGTTAAAATATACTTACCTAAATGTGAACCCATCAAGAATAAATCTCTCCCTTAGAAAAAGGTTATTTTAAAGAGGTTTTTGTGGTTTTTAAGGATAACTAAGAAAGGCCAAAGCATCCAAGACTTATCCACAAGACTAGATTCTCCAAGTAGAAACCCTAAGCTAAGGCTCCTCAAGTAGAATGGTGGAAGAGAAGATTATAAATAAGTGAGAGTGAATAATAAATATTTATTTAATATTTAAATAATGATAAAATTATCTTATATTTATAGGTATTTCTCACCTTAAATCCTTTTGAATATGTCAGTTGTATAGGGTCAACCCAGTCAACCCTATATTTTTTCAAGAGATAAATCACTAGGTCCCAAGCTAGGTCATCTAAAAGGATGAAAAAAATATCAATTTAAAAATATACTAAATAGTATAGATTCAACCTAGTTGAACTTGTATAGTAATCAGAGGCTAAAAACTATACAAGGTCAACCTAGTTGACCTAGTATAATCAACTGGCAAAAGAGAATCAAGGTGAGGAAAATATGGATGGAAAGAGGAAATGAATTAGAGGAGTATGCTAGGGAGGAGTAATAGATGATGGAATGGTTTCAATATCTACTTGGATTGGTAATAATTTGTTAATAAGGGAAAATAATCCTGTGAAGCACCAAATGTCTACCTACCCCTTTCCTAGTGCACCCCTTAGAGTGTGCACTCATAGAGATTGAGTCTTGATGGGTTCCTCAAAGATGTAAAGAATAAATATATGATAAAAGTTTGAAAATATTATGTGTATACATATTATAAACTCAAATATCATCATGTGTCACTAAGGTGAAATAGGGGATGGTGCTTTGAAAAAGAACATAGTAACACACAATGCTGATGTTAAAAAAATTATAGTATTTTAAAGCAAAAATATCTGAAAGTAAATGATTAAAAAGTAAATATCTAAAAAAATTGTAATTAATACCTTTATTTACCTATATTTTTGGATTATTGTCTATTGTGTTATTATTTTTGATTGTAAATGGTGCAGAGACTGCTTTCAATAAATCTAAGAATACAAAATTAAAGAGCAAAAATAAATAAACACAAGAAAAGTTAAGATAGATAATGCTATGAGGATGGGATGTAATTGGTAAATTTGGAAAGCTAGGATGATAGGTTCTATGTTAGACCAAATGACCAAGTCAAAAATAAGAGTAAATCAGGTAACCAAAAATCTAAGGCTACTAAAGACCAAAAAACTCAAACAAGCTATCCTCAAGTAAGAAAGGCAAACTCACCAAGTCAAACCAAGGATACATGTCAAAAAAGATGGTAATAAATTAAATAAATATTAAAAGAATAAAAAAATGGTAAAAAAATATTTATGAGTGAGCAATAACAATCCTTATCTCACTTAACAATGGAAAAAGATGCATAAAAAGGAGAACAACATTAATGAGTGAGAAGTAACAAGCCAACCTCACTTAATAATGGAAAAAGGGGTAAGAACACAGGTGTCTATAATAATAGGATATTAAAACAATGAAAAATGGTAAAATAAAATTAAAGTAAGTGTATAAATATATAATCATGGTGAAGAATAGATAAGTAATCCATATTTTCTCAAACATGTTGTTTCTCTCTAAGGATAGATAAAACTAAAACAAAGTAGTGATAACATGTTTTTAAGAGGTGAATAATAAGAAATTAAAGAATAAGGGAAAACAAATTTGGAATCACAATTTGTATATCAAGGGGGAAATGAAATGGGTGGAGTGGAGAATGAAGGAAAAACAAAGATATAAGAACTCTTTATCAAAGTCAAGACAATTAAATCAGGTTTATCAAAACAAGAGGACTTTTAACCTTAAGGACTTTGAATAAATTCTCTTATATACACAAGTATTAGCTCAAAAAATAAGAGTATATATATCATCCCATAAAAAGTTATTTTCATAAAAATTAAAATGGACCTACCTTCTCACAATGTGTTCCCCCTTCTTCAAGACCCCTTATAGAGTCGTCAGTCTACTCTAAAGATTGGGTACTTGTGTGAGAAATTAGGTAGCACCATAAAGTTTGTTGAATTATCTTATTCCAATATACTATACTACCACACCCTAAATGGCCTTGACTCTATGTGAGGCCAACTATGGAGTTTGAGCTTCTATTAGAGATAGGAGATGTGCTTTTAATCACATATTTTAGTGTGTATTTGACTTTTGATATTTTTATGTTGCCTTTTAGATATCATTAGATTTTGATTGAAATGATTTGGATTTTAAATTTCTTGATGTATTTTTCTATTCCTCATCCATATGGGTTTGTAAAATGAAACATAGGTACTGAAAATGACTTTAATTTGAATACTTGGGACAAGGTTGTTAAGAGAGAGAACTTCAAAGAACATGGGGTCTAAGAGTATCGTAAATCTAGGTGAAATAAAAGTGTTATCTTGAATTAAACCTTGTTTGATCTAATGAGGAGTGAAATAAAGGGGAAATAAAGACTAGCAACACATGGAACAATTTTAATTACTTCAAATTACAAAAAAAAATGATAAAGGGAAAAAATGGATAGAATGAAAGTAAAGTGTGATTCATTATCATAAGAATGAGGGAAATGGAGGAAAACATGATAAAATATATTGTTTGTGAAAATTAAATCTAACAAAGGAAGCAAAAGATAAATTTTGAGAAGAAGGCTAAATGATGATGAAAAGATGGTCATTATATGAGGAGGACTAGGTCCTATCCATAATCTTACAATACAACTTCATAAAAGAGAAACCCATGAGGTTTCCAAAAATAAAGTGAAAAATAAAGTGAGGTAAGTAAAAATATGGTATTTTTGTGAGGAATTTTGGGTCCTATCCATGGTCTTATAAAGAAAATCATAAAATAAAAATCCAAGGGGTGTCAAAAAGAGAAAATACAAGAAGATAAACAAGACTATGGTACATCAAGAAACCAAAAGACCAAAAGGGAGGACTAAAGGTTTGTGAAAAGAATGAAACTATTGTAGAGGGAGAGACCCATGTAAGCAACCTACAAAAAGTGTTAGAAATATGTAGATAAAAAGCATGAAAAGAAGGAAATGTTTTAGGCAAAGTAATTTTTGAGGAATTGTGCATTGGTTGGCTTTTTGAAAACATGGCCTTCATTGGTTTAAAGGTGGTAGGTACTTGGATGAATAATATATTTGACTAAATATGGGCCCCACATTTTTTTGTCATATTTACCTTCTTTATCATGGGTGTATTAAATTTTAAGGACAAGATCACCAACATTAAATATATGGACTTTAACATGTTTATTATGCTATCATGTAATGTGAGCCTTATATTTGTGATTATGTTGTAGAGAAGAAAGGTGATGTTCATCAAGTAGATAAATGGCATGAAGATGAGCTTCACATAATTCTTCATCTAAAATAATACCATGAAGAGATATATTAAAAGAGGGAATATCAACTTTTAAAGGAAAAACTAACTTAGAACCATAGACAAAAGAGAATGGAGTTTCCCTAGTGGTAGTATGTATGCTAATCTTATGTCCCAAAGTGTAGGGTAAAGATGAAGATGCCAATCCATGAGTGTTTCATGAATTGTCTTTTGGAGAATTTTTTTGAGAATTTTATTAGTGGCCTCAGCTTGACCGTTACATTGTGGATGATAAGATCTGTAATTTTTTTGATTGATCTTAAATTTATTGCAAAGTTTTTTAACATGTTTATTTTTTAAGTTACCACCATTGTCTGAAATGATGGTATAGGGAACACCAAAGTAGTAAATGATTTGATTAAGAATAAATTTGGAAATGGTAGGACTAGTGATGTTAACAAGGGGCATGGCTTCTACCCACTTGGTAAAATATTTAGTGGTAGCTGTGATAAAGGAATGCTCATATTAGGAGTGAGGTATTTTACTGAGATTGAATCCCCGTGTGGAAAATGGCCAAGGAGATTTGATATTTTGAAGTTAGGATGGAGGTGAATGTAGTAGATCATCATGAAGCTAGCAAGGATTACACTTTTTAGCATATTTAATTGCATATTTTTCAAGAATATGCCAAAATTAACCCATACATAGGTATTTGGGGGCTATATCATGTCTACTACAGTGGCCACCATAAATTCCCCCATCTACTTGTTCAATAAAAGGAGGGACCTCATCTTGCATAACACAACAGAGCAAGGTACCTTCAACATTACAATAATAAAGGGTGTTATTTTGAAATACATATTTGAAAGATTGTATAGGAATACATGTATTTTCATGATAATCCAAGTTAGGAGGATAATTTTGATGTTCCAATAATTGAATGATGTTTTAGTACCATGGACTTGTTAGTGTAGGTGTTTTCCCACCTAGTGGTTTTACCTGCATGTATTTTTAACTTACTTAGGTTAGTTAATTAAGTCATTAGGGGTCATTTTAACTTTAAGTGGGTTATAATTATGAATTAGGGTTTTACATTTTTGGCAACCTAATTTTACCCTATATTTACTTTCTTCTTCTTCTAAGTTGGCTAATTCAAACATTTCCTTTATGGAATTTTCTTATTTTTAGAGTTCTCATTCTACCTCTACAAGAATTGAACATTACTAAATGCTCGCTATTTAAAGATATTGGAAAAATATAATGTCTTTATCAAATAGTAATTGCCTTAATATGATAGATAAGGGAATCTGATGGTTGATTTTAAGCTAGATATTCTCTTATTTGTTTGAGAAAAGTAATATTAGAAAGAACTTGGTGTGGATAAAAGATGTTGATGAGGCAAGTAAATTAGTAATGGAATTTTGATCTCTAAGGATAGGCTCAATTATGAAAGAGATGAAATACTTAGCAATAAAGGTTGTAATTTGATGATATGTGATGAGGTTCACACATTTACATTGATAATCACCACTGACTTAGTAACAAATAAGTTGGCAATCACCTAAAGCATGAAAGTATTGAATGTTTAAGTCAAGATAAACTCACATGCCTAAAATGAGAGTTTCATATTTGGCCATATTATTGGTGACATCAAAGGTGAAGTGAAAATTTAAAGGAATGATTTTACCAAGAGGAATTGTGAGAATGTAACCTACCCTAGCTCCTCGAAGGTATTTAGCACCATTAAAGTGAAGGGTCCAAGTATCCTCATGTAAATTGAAATTAATTTTAGGAATCTCCTCAATTATTATTTTTTGTTTAGTATTAGTAGAGAGAGTAGTGGATTCATGAAAAATAGTGGCTTCAAGATCAATGGTAAAGATATGAAAATAATCTTCAAGAGAAATAGCTTGATTAAGACTTTTGATGTAAAGGATATTGTCATCTAGAGGGTTTTCTTGAAGATAAGAATTGGTTAGAATGGGAGATACAAAAATTTGATTAGCTATGATTTTTCCTTCAAAAACTTTTTGAGTGATGATGTAGAGATCAAATTCCATCAGTAGGACCATCTATTTACCAATTCTATCTCCAAGAAGGAACACTTTGGAGAAGAAATAATGAAGGGGGTCAAAACAAATAATGACATAAGTAGTTTGGTAAATCATATAGTGGTGAATATTTTTAGCTATAAAATAGATAGAAAGGTAATCATGATTAATTTTGGTATAACATGTTTCATAATCAATGGGGCCTTGGCTAATGTATTAGGTAGCATACTCTCTTCATGTATCATCTTGTTGGGTAAGCATTGCCCCAACTAAAAAAGTATGGAAGAAGCATATAGAAATAAAGGTTTATCATTAGAATGAGAATGAAGTATAGGTAGATGAAGAAATGACTCTTTAATATTATGAAAGGATTTTTGGCATGGATCCATCCATTATAAATCAATACCTTTCTTATGAAGGGAATTGATGGAGTGAATTTGATATGCCATTTTAGGGATGAATCATCTAATTATCCTAAGTTTTCCTAAATTAATATGAATGTTGAGAATAGAATGAGGAATGGGAATGTTGATGATAGCACTAATTTTAGTATGGTCAACATCAATACCATGAAGAGAGACTAGAAATCCTAACAATTTTCTAGATGTGACTGCCAAGACACATTTTTAAGGATTAAGTCTGACTTTATATTTAAGTAGACGGTCAAAGATGATAGAAAGATAAAAAATATGATTCTTAAAATTTTTGGATTTAACAATTAGATCATCCACATAGGTTTCAATATTTTTATGAATAAGATCATGAAAGATGTGAGTCATTGCTAATTGATAAGTGGTTTTGGAATTTTTGAGGATGAAGGGAATTTTGACATAGCAATTGGTGACCCATTCTATGGTAAAAGTGGTCTTATGTTGGTCCTTAGGAGTGATATGAATCTAATTGTATCCTAAGAAGCCATCCATAAGAGATAACATTTTGTAAATAGTTGTGGAATCAAAAATGGCATATATTGAGGGTAAAGCAAAGTTATCCTTGGGAAAAGCAAGATTAAGATTATAAAATTAAATAAAAATTTGAATGACCATAGTGACATTTTTCTAAATAAGGATAATGTTGGAGACCTATTTAGAATAGACTATGGGTTTGATAAATTTAGCATCAAGTAATTTGATGATTTACTTATGACATAAAGTGGAAACTTCAGGTGGAATTTTTCATTGATTTTGATGCATAGGCTTTGGATCAAGATAAGTAATGATATTATGCACCACAATTATAGGGTCAATGTCAGTGATTTCCTTGTAGGACCAAGTGAAAGCTTTATAATATTTGTCAAAGAATAAAATAAAATTATCATGTTCAGTAGGTGAAAGCTCATGATAGATAGTAATTGGTTGAGGACAAGAGGGTGTACCATATTTGATGTGAGTGGTTTCTTTAATAAGTATGGCATTGTCATATTAAAAGTGGTATGGTGTATTAGGTAAAGCAAAAATGGGATTTATTTTAGGATCAATGCCAACAATGAAGTTGTTAAAGCAAGGAGTTTGTCTTAAAATTTCCATGTTTATGATGTTGTCAAGGAAGTTAAGGTTCTAAAGCATAAAATAGCTCAAGGATAGATTATTCACTAGGAAAGGTAAGAGGAGGACCATAATACTCAACATCTACTTCAAGATCTAGAATTTTATTTCTATGGTTATCATACTTAGAATGTATCTGATGAACATTGGTTGCCTTAGCATCTAGTGTAATTTTAGGAGTAGAAGTAGATGGATGAGAAGGGATTGGAATATCAATTGGTTTAATAATAGGATAAGGATCAAAGATAATGATTTGATCAATATGTGGTAAATGAGATGTAAAACCCTCAAAAGGTTTAAAAGGTATAATTTACTCTACCACCTAAGGAGTATCAATAAGAGGAGGATTGGCAAGAGGCACATGACCCTCAAGATCTAAGGTTTGATCCACAAAAATGGAATGAACATCCAAATTAAAATCATGAATTAGGGCTAAGGTTTTTTAGTAATGTTAGACATCCAAGTCTATGGATTGAGCTTGGACCATTATATAACTATCATCATATGTTTGATATATTATACATACTTGAGAATTAGGGGGAGTTTCAGAGGGTAAAATATTGATATTACTAAATGTACAAGGAGACATGATGATAAGATATTGAAATAATTTTTCCACTCCAAAATCATTGCAAGTGGAGGAATATTCAAGTAAAGAAGGCTCTTGAGCATTACATGTAGGGGAAAATCAGTAATCTCATCAATAAGAGGAATAGTAAGATACCTAGATAATAGAGGAGGAAGCCATTATAAAATTTAGGGAGGTAATTTCTTAGTATTTCAAGTATGTTGAAAATCATTGGGATCATCATCATCAAAATCCACAAGAGTAACTTGTAAACCAAGATTCATATTGATGAACTCATGTAAAGGATCACTATTGATCTTTGGAATGGTAGGAATATGATATTGTGATTTAGGATTAGGAAGTTGAATTCTCCATGGGTTGGGATTAAATTCATGCTTATAATTTTTTCCATTATTTAATAATTTAATAAATTGTCTACCAAAATAAGTAATGGCTCTAATTTGATGAGTCTATGGATGACCAAGGAGTATGTTATAAGATAAAGTAAGATCAGGGATGATAAGCTTGGTTTAAATAGTCTTAGGTATAATAGTTAATGGAATCCAAATGGAACGTAATTGATTTTTATTATTCTTATAAAAACCACAAAAAGTAAGATGGGTTTACTTGAGATGATCCTTGTTATAATCAAGTTATTGGATGAGCCATAAAGATGTCAGATTAATACCAAAACCTTCATCAACTAAAATTTTTTAGATAAGAGTGGTATTAATGTCTAATTTGATAAAGAGTGGTGGATAATGATTATGACAAATAATTTCATCATTGATCATGTCTTCTTAAATGAATTCAATATAGGGCTTGGAATAAGGACACATAGTTTCAATGGTATTTACATTGGTAGGTTGAGATTCAATAGAAGGTGGTTATTTCTCTAGGGAGGATGGATCTTCAATTTATTGATTTTTTTGTATAAGGAACTTGTGATGATAGGGTGAATTACAAACCAAATCCATAAGTGTAATCTTACAAGGCATATAGTTGAGTTCTTCAAGAAATTTCTAATGAGACTTAGAAGAACCAACACTAGGTTTAAAAGGTAAATTAGACATTAGAGGAATATATGTGGTTAGAGGATTTAAAGGAGATGGTTCCTCTTGATATTTTGAAGAAACATTAGTAGTGGCATTATCTTTAATAATTTGTTCCTCAAAAGAAGGTTTGTTAGGCTTGGTAATAGGATCTTTGTGAGCTAGTTTATGATGATAGTTGACCTTAGCAATATTGACATATTGAGAATTGTTAAAATATTTGTCACAATTAAAATTAATGGCATAAAATCCTTGGTACTTGATTGACTATTTTAATAAGATTTTTTTATTTTATTTTAGAAGCTTTATAAGTTTTTTTTGAAAAGCAACAATGTATTCTTGAAGATGAAGTTTGATAATAGCTTCATGGTTGAATGAATCACCAAAAATATAGGGGAAAAAAATTTATATATCCATATACAATATTCATGATAATTATTGATGTTATCATGGAACCAAAAAGATATATTGGGGTCATACCACTTAAGAGGAGCATTGGGATAGATTAAAGGTTTTGAGGGCAGTAAAAAATTGTTTCATTTTTTGAATCAAAAGAGATGTATGAGAAGGTGAAGGAATATAATTTTTGGTAACTCTTAGTTTGGTTTACAGAGTATTAATAGTGATAACATTAGAGGTTTAGAAATATCATTTAAGAATTTTAGGATTAGGTTTGAATTTCTTCATAAGAAAGTCTTGACATTTAGCTTGGTCAAAAGCTTCATTAAGTGTTTGGGGAGTAAAGGTTTGAACCTTATATTGAAGAGTGGGAGTCAAAGCGGTGATAAAGAGTTCAAATAATTTATCATAAGTAATGTTATGGTTTGATTTATGGGCTAATGATTTCCATCTTTTGATAAAGTCATGATCTGATTCGATGAGAGATTGCTTAGCATTGATGAAGTGGCTAAGATAATTTTTGGGAAGATCATTGTGTTGAAACTCTTTAACCAAATGATTGAGGAAATATTCAAGATACCAAATAAAATTTTTTGTAAGATGATTATACCATTATAATACATCACTAGTGAAGGTTTTCACTAATAGTTTAGTTGTAGTGAAGGTATTAGTTTGGATCCACTCTTTTTAAAGGTTACTAAAGGCTTTGAGAAATGAGGTAGGGTCTTTAGTCCAATCATATTTGATAGTTGGAGATATGTTACCAATATCAATGGACATAATTAAAGGAGATAAAGGCTCATTTTGAATGGTTTGAAGTGTCTTGTTATTCATTATGGGTTGAGGAATAACATTACCTAAGGCATCCTAAAGAGGTGGGGGAATGAAATTGGGATTAGTTTGAGGATGCATAGTTGGAGGTTGATTAGCCACATTGATTAGATGTTTTTGAATTTACATCATTTGGTTAGTGTTAAAATTTTGCATTATGTTCATTTGTTTGATAAATTGGGCTAAAATTTGAATTGTATCAAGAGGTGGGTTGGTATTGGTAGGAGCACTACCTAAATTGGTGTTAGGGGGAGGATTACTAAAAGAAGGATTATTAGTGGGATTATTAAGTAAAATTGTATTAATTACTCCAACATTAGTTAAAATATTTTGAATATGAGAAGTTTATTGGTAAGTATATAAAGGATTAGATCCATCAACTTCATCTTGAGGTGTTATTTTTACCATATTATAGATCATGGATGATGGAGGAAAAGAGGTGCCCCAAGAATGATGGTGCTATTGGGAGGAAAAGAGAGGAATAAATGAACATCCCATATAGTATATAAATGGATTCAATTTATCCAATAATATTCTAATAAGAGACTTCATTATGAATGAAGGGGAATGAACATAATGCAAATAAGGAGAAAGAGAAAACTAGATTGACAAATAGGGAAAGAATAAAGTAGTACAAGGTTGATTGGATCAACCTAGCATAGAAAACAAAGCATATAAATAGTACAGGGTTGATTGGGTTGATCTACTATAGTAAATAAAGATTGGAAAAATAAAAATCATGGTCTGTAAACTATACAAGGCTGACTTGGTTGATCTAGTATAGTGCATAGGGGATGAAAAAGATATAGGATCAACTGGGTTGACCCAATACAAAATTTAAGGAAAGTTAAGAGGATTATAATAGATTTATAGATTGAAAAAAGATAAATTATGTAATAAATTTGAAAAGAAATAATTTAAAGGAAACAAATAGTCAATTGGATTAACATTGGCCAATCCAATTAAAGCACACAACATAAAACCTTGCACCAGTGTTGGCTAATGTAAGTTTTTAGAATATAGAATATAATTGAGCAAAGAGTAAAACATTCATCTAGAAATTAAAGAGCTAACTAATTGGTCAACCTAAATTTTTTCTATGTTAATAAGATATAAATTTAAATCTGATGGAAAGTTAGCTGTAAGGAATTATAACGTCAAATTAAAGATGGTTTTAGGTAATTTAGGTTGAAAGGGACTATAGTGGAAATGATACACGATTGGTATTAGGGCCTAAACCTTCACTTCACACACCACAGTGATAAGGTTGTTGGGTGCTTAGCCAAAATATACCACTAAACATGCTTTATACTTGACCAAAGTATCAAGTCAGCTTCCCCCTTGGTGATGAAATCCAAGTAGGTTGGTCTTGGGAAGATAAATGTTAAAATTCTTGTTTAGATTTTATGATTTGGCTGTGTGTGCATAAAATAAAAAATAGTGAAACTAAATGATTAATTGAAAACCCCCTAATTAGATTATGTGATCTATTCTAATCATGCAAGCAATTAGAAATGAAAGTGTGAGATAATTACTAGCATATAAGGTTAATTCTAACTTTGAAACAAGGTACAATGTTGATATGGTCAATAGTGTATGCAAAAAATACAGAATAAGGTCGATAGGGTTGAACTTGTACTATAGAAATAAGGTCTAAAAATTAATAGGGTCATCATAGTCAACCTACTTATCTAAATAACACATAGAACATAGAACTGGGTCAGTAGGGTTGATCTAGTTGACTATGCAAGGGTAGTTTTGAAGGCCATAAACTATGAAAGGAAAGAATATAAATATAGAAATTAACCTTTGTGGACTAAAGATGTAGAGAATGAATATTATTTTTTAATAACCTTGATATACGCTTGTAAATTCTATTAACTAGGTCGACTAGGTTGATCAAGCTTTACAAAAACCTATTGTTGAGTGCCTGAAATGTATAGGGTCAACTTTGTCAACCTAGTATGCTAAAATTGATGTCTAAAAAAGTAAAATGTCAACTAGGTTGACCTAGTAATCTAGAATAGATGCGTATAAATCTAATAACTTGTACTAGGTTGATCTAGTAGCATGTATCTAAAAACCTATGCACAAAAGTTAGATATTAGGTTAATAGAGTTGATCTAGTAGGACAAATATATGATAAAAATAATGATAAAAGCATGAAAGAAATGAAATAAGTTGAATAAATCCTACAAGGGTTAGTTCATGTCAGGTTTACCAGAATGTATGAATTCAAAAATGTATCATGTATATAAATCAATCCTAGCTTAGAGAAGATAGAGCATACCTATATTTATGATTGGGAATACATTTGTTAAGCAAGGTCATGACCAATATGGGGATACACTAGACCTAATTAGGGGATCACTTATCATAATACACCATACTAGGAAGGGTTGTAAATCCTACAGTCTAACATAATCACACAACAATCCTAAAAGAGTCATAAGTTTAATGTTCACTCTATATCTAATAAACAAGAAAGTAAATATAATATAATGTACACCAAAGCTTATGGCACAATATGAGGGGTTAGTAAAACAATAAAAACATGTATAGGATAATATCAATTAATCTAAGTATCAGTAAGACCCTAATACATGGAATATGAAGAGTAATATTATTTGATCTAATACTTATCCTACTTCTATCTACTAAAGAGAGGAAAACAAAGTTAGAATATACTTACCTAAATGTGAACCCATCAAGACTCAATCTCTCCCTTTGTCAAATGTGATTTATAAGAGGTTTTTTTTATTTTTAAGGATAACTAAGAAAGTCTAAAGCATCCAAGACTTATCCATAAGACTAGATTCTCCAAGTAGAAACCCTAAAGTAAGACTCCTCAAGTAGAATGGTGGAAGAGCAGATTGTAAAGAAGCATAAGAAAATTATAACTCTTTATTGTATATTTAAATAATAAATAAATGATATTATATTTATAGTTAGATATTATATTAAATCCCTCAAAATAAATCAATTGTAAGAGGTCAACCCAGTCGACCCTATATGTTTTCAAGAGATAAATCACTAGGTCCTGAGCTAGGTCAATCGAAGGGCAAACAAAAATCTCAAGTGAAAAATACCCTAAATAGTATAAGGTTGATCTAGTCAACCCTATATAATAATCAAAGGCTAAAAATTATACAGGGTTAACCCAATCAACCTAGTACATTCAATTGGTGAAAGGGGATCAAGGTGAGGAAAAGAGGGATGGAAAGAGGAAAAAGACTAGAGGAGTGTGAAAGGGAGTAGTAATATATTAGGGAATGGTTTTAAGATATTTTTGGATTGGTAATAATGTGTAAATAAGGGACAACAATATTATGAAGTACCAAAGGTCTACCCACCCCTTTCCCAGTGTACCCCTTAGGGTGTACACTCAAAGAGATTGAGTCTCGATGGGTTCTTACAATATGTAAAGTGTCAGTATTTGATAAAAGGTTGAAAATATTATGTGTATAAATTAACCATCATGAATTTTTTTTGATAAGGTCATACCTACATGTACCATCAACTTGCATATAATAGACTATGATGATGGTTATGCTTTAGACAACCCATTTTTAGGTGGACTTCTCCAAGCTAGAAATTTTGAATTTTTTTGATATCATATTTATTTTAGTATTTTCATTCATCGTATAACATTCATTTCTTTATCATGCCTAATTATAGTCTTATTCTTATTTTTCATAGGGTAGAGATGGAGTGATCATATGGTACACCTTTAATTTTAGTAGAACCTCTTATAAGCATGCTCATGGATCATGCCATGACCATTCCTTACCATTTTTATAGATACCAAGATATTTTTGGTTTGCTTCCCAAAAATATGTGAGATATTTCTCTTAATCCTTCCACATGACTAGCCTCACTTTTAGCTAAGATTAGTCAAGTTTCTACTCTTACTCTAACTTCAGATGAGCCTAGTTTGATTTATAGTTCAACCCTACCTTCCATTAGTGATGGCCTCATCCTTTGACATAACTTGATCCCATGCCCACCTAATGGGTCAATAAACCTTATTATGATATCCATAAAGTGTTTGGTCATTGGACCAGAGACTACTAATTATATCAGCCATCTAGTTCTTGTCATTCTACCTCTTTCATTATTAGAGCCCCAAGGTCTACTAACAAGCATGTTTATTACTTTTATGGGAAAAATAACCACTCTTACAATCATTTAAAAAAATTGAAACTATATTAACACATTTTTTCTCACCATTACTCAGCCTAAAGATAAAGGTATACCTCCTATCAAGTTGTTACCTAAGTATATCCCTAAAGATGGGGATGTATATTGTCTTTAACACTAGTGTGGTACCCATCATACTGATCATGGATGTATTATCCAAAAACACCTTCATGATCACCCTTATTTGACACCCACACTATATATTCCTCCTTTCATAGGTTATCCACACAAGAAGGTTCCTCCTTCTTCACTAATGGTACCTCCTTCTCCACTTGTGGCTCCTCTTTCTCCATCGGTGGTGCCTCCTTTTCACCCTATGGATACCAATCCTATCGAGGCACCTATTCCTCTCCTTGAATATTTTATGTAGGATATCCCTTATGAGCATGATCCTTCATTTACACTTAAATTTTTTGTTAATGATATTTGGAGAGAAGTCTTTACATGAATTTCCATGAGGATTTATGAGACTCTAGATTCCATTAGGATCTAGATTAATAGATATGTTTTAGATGTCATGGATAATATTTGTGGACAAATTTATTAGTATTTGTGAACATGGTATAATGTACTTTCACCTTTTTATTCATTATGATTTTTGATTATATTTGTGGTCCACTTTTATATATCTTATACACTTGATTATGTGTCAAATTTGGTTTCACTTATCTATCTCACATGGATATTTATATTATACTTTATGTGTTTTAAATGGTTTCATTTATTTTCCTCTTCCTTATGTCTTGTTATCATTATTTCCATGATTTTACACTTATTTTTATGAGTTCACTTCTTTCATGTATTATTTTTAATTTACAATGATTATTTTCTACCTTATCTCAATTAAAACTCAGATAATTCTTATTGTGACTTGGATATACAAACCTTTATTCCCTTAGTATTATTTATCTACCATATGATAAATTTTCAAACAATATGTGTCATTATACTTATATTTTCTTATTTTCTTTGGATCTCCCTTTATTTCTTTATTTACTTTCACATAATAAACATACATAAGGTTGAAACTTGAGATTACATATTGGTTCATAGGTAATCTTAAGTGTTTATTCAGTCATATATTTAGATACTTAGCTTCCTTTAACTAAAGTATATAGCTCATTCATGTGTATCTTACCCATATAACTAATAACTTTATTATAGTGCTTGATGTGCTCCCTTCTCCCTTGCATTTATATCCATGTCATCTCCTCCTATCCCCACTACCTCTTGTTATTTTTCTTGACTAACCCATGGTATAGCCTATTAAGGCTTGATTAATAGTATCTTTTTAGGTACCCCTCCACCTCCTCTCCCTCTTATCTCTCTATCATGTCATACCCAATAATAATGCACTACTAGAGGATATACTAGATGGGTAAGTCCTATATTTATAGGTATGTAATACACTAGATGAGGATTCACCCATGAAATGTAGTGTCCCATGATCTTCACACATGCCAAACTTGTAGTAATGGTAGCCCAACTAGGCCATATGGTAGCTATGTGAGTGTATGACTTCCACACTATTTGCCCTTGTATGATAGTCTATAATATTAGAACATGGTTCATGGCCCAAGTTACATGGTCTTATCTATATTGAATGACCCAAATAAACATATCATCATTGATCACATGGGTTAACCTAACCAATTGATATATAGGAAACCTCTCATATATCTATGCACTCAAAAAAATAACCAATCCCATCATCTTCTATCCTTGAGATAACACCCCATAAATATCATACATGACCTAGACCCAGATAATAGAACCAAAATCATACAATGCTCCTTGATCCAAAATTGATTGGCATAAGGCTATTTAATATAATGATACCTTTCCATCTAACTTATGAAAAAACACTCATGTTATCACAAGTACTATCACAACCTTCTTCATGTCTATAATGACCATAAGATAAACATAGGACAAGATCACACACAATCCAAGGTTAATCCCATTTGATCATGTATCCCATTGGGCTAAGGTTCATCTCTCATCCTCTGACTCTAGTGTAATAATAATCACCAATGTCCTACCTATTAGAAGTCCAAATAATGCATGGACATCTTAAAAAATAATAGACACCTCAATGGTGTCCCCTCCACCTCCCATCAAAAAGTGTTGATTAGTCATTCCCATGCTCCTAGGAACATGATAATGAGATCAATCCTCAAAGGGATCCATCTCATATACATAATGTCACCAAAGCCCAAGGTGACCAATTGAGACCTATCCATGTCTATTAATCGCTCTAATATATTTGATAGTTAGGATGCATCCACCAGGCACCAAAATCTATAGTGTCTCTATATAATATAAGAAAATAAAGGATGTATTATATCTCTCAAAATAATTAAAATAAATTCTCAAACATTTTCAAAAATTTACAAATTAACTACATCATCTTGCATGATTTAATTTTTTAGTTCTTCTATTTGATATTAAATCAGCCCTATTACAGTCTTGTTATACTACATCGACCCAATAGTATGCAATCATCCCTTTTATTTCATACTATATCAAACTTTTTAATACTAAATTGACCCCTTTATTAGATCTAGCATACTACATCACCCCTCTGGCACATAGTTGGACCCTTTTAGCAAATTATATTGGCCACATATAACTAGTTGCATTGACCAAAATATATCAACCACATATTACCAATTGAATAGACCAAAGGGTATTATGTTGGCCACCTTACTATTTACAAATATGTCACCCTATTGCTATGTAGTTGACAACCTTAGATATACTATGTTGGTTGAATTTTAAGCATTTAACCCCTATTCCTCTCTCACTTTATAAAATAAGTCAACATGGTTGACTATGTTCTTTATATGTGGTGACTTTTTGAACATTAACCATGAATGCCTTAGGCATTAATTGGTCCAATCCTTTCCTACCAAATGCCCCACTTTACCCCTGGTTTACCTAAAACTTTCCTAGGGTCAATTTTAGTGTCTATATTTTGAATACCATTTAATTTTTGATATTTACCTTAATTTTAATTAAAATTTCTCAAAAATTTGATTTTAATGTTTTCTTACCTGTGTCATACTCACTATAGTCATTATACATCCTCCACATCATACGTGTTGTCTCCTTACCATGGTCACTCACTCATCTCAAATTGGGTCTCTCAAAGTAATGTTTTCTCAAAATAGTAAAAATAATAAATGAATTATTTTTCACCCTATTTCTATTTACTATTCAAAATTATTTACCTATCAAATATTTGCAACTAGATTCTATTTTTCAATCATATATTTGTTTTTACTAGCTCTTTTTTCAAACCAAAGATTTTCTAGAATCCTGACATTATAGAGAATCTTTCCACATATTACATGTACATTTTTCAAAAAATTGATTTTTAACATTTTTCACTAATTTCTACATGTTCGCTTAATATTCCCTACATTGGACACCTTCACATTTATTTCATTTCATTCCTTATCTAAAACACTAAAGTAAAGTAAAGGTATGCATTTTTCAATTTTGTCCTTTCATTTATCTTATTTACTTCTTACTAAAATTTATTTAGTTTTAACATTATGTGTTTCTATGTTCTTTTCTCAAACCACCATCCCCTATTTTACCTACATGACACATGATGAGATTTGAGCGGGTCATATGTATAAACATAATATTTTTAAACTTTATCAACTATTGATGCTTTCTTTCTTTTTAAGAACCTATTGAGTCTCAATCTCTCTGAGACACCTTAAAGGGTGCACTAAGAAAGGGGTGGGTAAATGATTTATGCTTCACAATATTATTTTCCCCTATACCACCACTTTCTATCTACACAACCTTCTCCTATACACTTACCTAAGCTTTGACACCTCTCTTACATACTCATACAATAAATTCACCACCTTACTTAGCACCTACTTGATCCTAAAACCCTTTTTGACATTTACCATACAATGTTGGCCTAGGCCAAATCTGTATTCAAATTGATATTTACACATTATAGGTCTAGGTCATCCTTAGTCAAACTAGAATGGGGCCTAGCTTATTTTTATCAAAAAATGATATTGGGTAAAATGGACTAGGCCTATTGTCTAAAATTTTGGAAAGGTTTAGGGTTAATTTCAACTATATATAAACATCCATTTCCATCATTTATAATGAAAAGAGAAGAAGAAAAATATTATACTGTGCATTTATTTATCCACCATTATACTTGCGGAGCATTGCTTAGGGTTTCAACACTACATTTGGAGATATAGATCTTGTCTTGAGGAGAAGTCTTTTGGATGCATAGATAAGTTGTGTACCATAGATTTAACTTATCCTTGTTATCCTTACATACCAAAACCTATTGTAAATCACCTTGGCCAAGGGAGAGATTGAAGCTTGACACATCATCTTAAAGGTAATTATTCTTAGTTTATTATTACTTTGTTAAAATAGATGGATTAACATTTATACTTCTCTTTCATGCATTGGGATTTCATTTACATTGTCTTTAGTATAGATCTTCTATGCATGTTTACTTTTTATGTTTATTTCCCCCATTTTTTACTACAAGCTTTGGTGAACACTAGATTTAGTTTTAATATACTTTGAATATACTTAGTGAATATTAAAACATAATATCTAGCTAGGGTTATTGCATAATGTTGTCTGACTAGAGGCTTTATAACCCTTTCTAAATATGTTATTATGGTAAGATATCCCTTGGTTAGGTATATAGGATCCATATTGGTTATGACCTTGAATATATAATGTATCATCAAATGGAAATGTATGTAGGATTTACCTTCTTTAAACTAGGATTGATTAATAGGTCAGTTGTATTTTCCTTTGTATACACTTATGATCTTGTATTTATATTTTGACCATCTCTAATACCTTGAATGTGGAATGTGTTGAAATTGGTATATCAAGGAGGTTTATGGTGTCATCAAAGGAACTCATGAGATCCTTTTATTAATTTAATTTAGGATTAGAGAGGAACTATTCTTCATTCAAGTCTAAATATTCTTGACTTCATATTTTAGGCTTGATTGCCTCTACTACTAGGAGTAACACCTATCTAAATTCCATTGGTTCAAATTTAGGGCTGAACTGAGGAGAGATACCATCAATTTAAAACATTTACAATTATTTTTACTTAGAGGGACAAACCCCCTCTTCTTTGTCTTCTTATTTTATTTAATTCCTTTTTGATGATGCATGTAAGGTGTCATCACTACCATAGAGATATTCATTATCTCAGAATAGCTCTTTAAATGCATGAGTATAAGCACACAAGAAGGATGCTTTAGATGAATAATACACATCTTACTCGTCCATATACTCTAAGTATTTTAATGTTTATTATAGATAAGTTCAATATTCTTCACGTTGTTTTCCTTCACTTTTTATAGATAACTCTTTTCAATTACACTTCTAGCAACTAAGTCACATTCTACCACTAATATTTCCTCATCCTTAGAGTCATCATCACCATTTTTATATCCTCCAAATAATGGATAAATTTGGTGAAATGGGATTTTCTTAGCATGATCATCTCAACATTAACAACACATCCAGGTTCATAGACTTGACATGGTGCATTTGAGTATGTAGCTTCATAGCTTGGATTGTGCATTGCCTACTAATTTTACCCTATAATAACTATTATTTAATTATTAATATAACCTAAAAATACAAAATCACTAACATAATATTAAACATCTTATTTATTATACACATATTTAATTATGTCAAATTCATTAAAAGAATAATGAGTCTCATTTGTCATAGGGAGGATTGGTTGGATGAAGGCTTCAAGAAATGTTATGTTTTAAGGCACATATTGATCCATGGGATAACTTGTAGGCATGTAGATCAAATTATTTTGGGCACAAATTCCTTGTTATTATAAATTATAGGAAGGGTCAAAACAAAATCCTTGAGACATTAATTATTTCTCTACATTGATAGCTTATTGGTGGACTAATGTTGATGATACAAGAGCATATGGGTTCATCATAATTAATATCAAAATTAAAGGATATAGATAATTAAAGTAAATTACCATGGTTTTGAGCTCATTTTTTAAGAAAGGGTTCTTCAACCTAATGTATATCTAATGGAATCTATGGTTGAGCACACTATTATTCATTAGGATATTTAAGGGTTATGTAAATTTGATAATACAAGATATAATGGTCCATGGGAACACTAAAATAGTTAAGGAAAAAATTATCAAAGATGGACCAAGTGATGATGTACCCTTATGGTATACCAAGGTACCAAGAATAGGTAGTTTAATTTAGTGACAAGGGGAATAGGTGATAAGCCACATCCTCATGCTAAATTTTCTTTTTAATAATGACTTCTTTAAAATCCTAGATGTGTTCTTTAGTAGTATTTAATCCACCATGAATATAATTCACATAAAATTTTTGGGGTTTTTTGGGCAAGTCATGGGAATGTCTTGGAACATTGATAGGATATTTATGTCCTCCTAGCCAATAAAGGGCCATTTGAGGGCTCAGATAATTAGTTTCTAGTCTAAGAACTTGGAAAAAAACAAGGTAACTTATTGAAATTAGATAATAAGTATAAAATAATCTAGAGGTTTAGGCTCTCCTATTGATAGATATCTTGAGAGGTTGTTTTGACATGGCCAAAAATAGGTGGGGGTCGTTAATCCCCATCTCTCCTAAAAGGTGACTTGTGTGAACAAATCTCCACAAAGTCTTGGTTACAATGCCTTGGTACATACAATAAACCACTTGGCTCATTATGACCATTCCATATCAAGGGTCTTCAATGAAAATTATAAACAAATGAAAATGCATTCTAAATGTGGAACTCTTTAACTAAGGGAATCAACATACAAATATAACATGGAAACACAATAAATTTGGACATGTATTTTACATATAAGTGATTTAACAATGTGCTTATTGAAATAAACAGATCTTCAAAACATCAAGATATAACTCTAATAAAAGAATTCATAAATTCTAAACTAATATAATCTAACATACTGATAAAAAAATAGAAAAGGATAGAAGGGTAGGGAGAAAATGTAAATTCCACTTTCTAATGTAAAGTAGCCTAATTATATTAAGTAGACAAATGCCTAGATAAACTAGTCCTTAGTTGATATGGACCTAAAAAAATTCAACTAAGGATGGTGTAAGAGTCTATGGGATGAAGTAGCAAATCCAATGAGGAAAACATGGTCACCATATACATGTGTAAACCAAGTCTATAAAATAAAAAAGCTGTCAGATAAAGATATTTATATTAAAGAGATCAATTAGGATTCATCAAATACTCATGTGAGTTACAAACATGGCTTACAAAGAACCTCAACTCAAAAAGCTAACCTAGAAAGTAGGAAAATGCATGAAGGAAATGGCTGATTTGCTTAACTAGGGAAAATTAGCTAGTTTGATTCACTAATATACTCTATTATAAGGGGAAAGCCCCCTATTAAATTATAGGAGTTGATCTTATATATTCATGTAAGCCTGATAAGTTTTAAATTTTCTTGCTAATGGGGCATTTACAAAGATTCAATGTAGAGGGTCCACATAAAATAAATTGGGAATGAATTCCCAATTAATTCTATCATGAAAATATTAGGGACAACACTTGATTGAACTGGGAATGAATGTCTACAAGAGAATTTAGTTGAGATTTCATCATTATAGTGAGCCACCCATGTCTTACATAGTTAAAAGCATGCCACTTTAAGGCATATATTTGTCTTTTATGCTCTATGATTGATCCCAATGCACATACCATATCTCGATTAATTCCTCTGCCCAAATTCATAGTGAATTCTATTAATTTTATATGGGAAACCAATCAAAATTTGATTCTAAAAATCAAATTGGATAATTATTCCATTTTTATATTTTTGATAGGTTTGATGGCTAGACAAACCATCAAACTTAAGTTCATTCTTTACTAGTTACATATTCATGTTATCCTTCCTTGGCAAGGTCATTACCAAGTGACTTATCTTTTATATTTCACTACTCATAATAAGTAATTTTATGTATGTTGAATATTTATATCATGGGTAAGTGAGATTTATCCCTATGGTGTCATCTCTCTCTAGAGCTATTACACACTATTGGGCTTGCACATACCACCTCAAGGCTATGAAGTAATGGGATTTCAATAGATGGTGCCATCCTGCTCACTTGCTTTCCTAGGGCTTACTAATTTATATGAACATCTCTAGGATATTATGTCATAGGGATGATTTCACATGGAAACATATCACTTGTCATCTAACTTAGAGGATTTAATTCTATATATATCTTTTCATGTTAGTGGGCTATGAGATGATGCCACATGGCCACATGCCACTAACCCACTTGCTTATAATCTTTGCATTGTATGGTTTAGGATGAGATTAATGGGTCATCAAGACTTTGACACTTGACATCATCCCATTGATCCACTTACCTATATATTTCATACATAGAGTCCCACTAGGAAATTTTTTAAAAATCAAGTGTTGAAAGCCTTTTCAAATGAGTATAGGTTGCTAGGAGATGTGAAAAGTCACCATGTGAAACTAGGGCGAGTTAAATAACCTATGGGAAAAATAAATAAATATTATTCAATTATTCTAAAATCAAAAGTAAATGGATAAGTTCATTCAAATTAAAATGGGTAAGTCTGTTCAAATAAAAATGTATAAAGGCACAAAAAAATAGTGAAAGGAAGCCATTTTAAAGAATCTTTTCATCCATTCCAAATAAAAGTGACCAAGTAAAAGATAAAAACTTATAAACATTTATTTGTTTAGACTGGAATTAAAGAAATGGATTGAATTTCTTAAGAAAAAGTGAAAAAAATCATAAACAATTAGATATTTGCATAGACCTAAAGTGCAATGGACTAAAAGGGAGCTTTATAAATTTGTTTCAAAACAAAAGTGTAAGATAGATCAAGACTTAATATATTCATGTAAATTTAGATATTTTGAACTATTATAGCCATGTATGTGATTTCTATGCCAAGTGTTTAATATGTTGATTTATTATCATTCTAGATTGGCTCAAACAATGAAGCTCATTCATATTTAAATCTTCACATATATAAAAACATGAATTTATAATAAGGTAATTTAACAAGAAACCACCAAAACTCCTTAAGGTATAATATCAAACTCTGGATAAAAAAAAGTGTCCCTATTTTTAGCTTGAAAATGGGACATGTTGTGCAATCAACAACATGTTTCTACACCCTTTTTAGGCCTTTTTATATGTATGATATTCTCATATAGATCTATAAAATCCTCAACCTTATAACTGCCTCAAAAATAAGCACCTGAGGAGTGTAATAGACAATCATGTTAAAAGTGGTTTGTATCCCCACATTTGTAACAACCATTTGGTGTGAGTCTCCTACTAAAATATCCTCCACCTCCATGGACTCTTTGTCTATAATTATTCCCATATCCATTGTATATTTTATCTAAAGGTTTTATCATTTATTTTCTTATACCTTGGTCTCTTAACTCATTGACCACCTCCAATCTCTAGTATTATGTGTATTGATATCACAAATATTTGATTCAGTGTAGGTCCTAGCTTGGGTTTCCTATGGAAGTAGGGGTTAGTCTCACACACCATGACCCTATATATAGATCTCATGGGATGACATCAAGGCACACACTTTCTACTTAAGATATTTATTATTGGTGTGCCCCTTTAAATAATAATCTAGACACCAAAACCCACTATGAGTGTCATGTGTAATATTTTACACCATATTGTATATCATTGAGTTCATTAATGTAATATGTGCTTCCATGGGTAGGATCCCTCTATAATCCATTCCCCCCACTACCTAAGCTTCCAATTTAGATTTTAGAGCCTTACATGGCTCAATGAGGATACTCATTACTAGAGTGCACCAATAAGGAGCAAGTGATCCCCTGATGAACCATTGTGCATGCTATAATAGGTGGAGTGTATAAGAGAGATTACATATGAGATTATTAAACTAGGTATTGTAAGCATGAACACTCTCAGTTACCTCATGCTTGATTTATTTTAATGTATCAATGTTTTATTGTTCAAAATTAGGGATATCAAATTATTTTATGAAATATACCTTAAGGAGATCATAGTCCATAATAATTTGATTTAGATATTGCTTATTTTACTAGGTATGGGTAAAATACTATAATATTTTAGCAAAATATATTTCCTTTCACTTAGGATATGTAATCCCCTTAGTGTGCTAGATAAGTTCACATTTAATGATATGCTCCATGGCATTATCTACCCTTAAAAACTCTAGAATGTTGAGGGAATCTCACATATGACCTACATTTATTTTACTAGAACACAAATCAAGGGTGATCCTAATATTTCACTACCTATGGTAGTTTTTTTGTGTTGGTGGCATGGCCCCACTACCCACTATGATGGGTGGTACTGCTATTCCATCGACTAGTTATAGATTTTTTTGGGTCATTAGTTATCCTCAAAGCATGGCTACTCTACTATGTGTTGACCCATCTAGTTGAGGGTTTGGACCCCTTCTAGATAATGGTGCTCCAATCTATAATATTTAATGTGAGATGCATATACTTCATTCAATCTCTTGGTTTGATGGGTTGGTATATGGCAATGTGCCTTTGGATTATACTTCCCTTCTCTTTATGATTTATAACCTTCAACCTCCACTATTTTAATTATATACACTACTTAAATTCCTATTTATACTAGATAAAGTACTCAAGAAGGTGATTTATGAAGTGGTGGATCAAACATATTCATGGTAGTTCCTACAATCACAATTTTCTACTAGACTACCTTAATGTCTTTCACTAAGACTTGATCATACTTCTTAGGGCATAAAATTCTCATATTGGGGCACAAATCCCTTGTGTAAGATCTCTTCATATGTCATTCCCTTCCTTTATAAGTGCACATGGCATATCCTAAGTTAATCTCCTCCATTTATCTAGGTCATTTATTTCCACTATATCGATCTAATCCTTCTCATATTTTTGCCTTCAGGGCTCAAGTTCAGATGTTTATCTCATTATAAGGTATCCTTACATTTTTGTCTCCTATATAACACACCTTTTTCCACCCCTCCTCCCTCCATGCCACCTAGACATAGAGGGACTTCTCCATCCATTGGTATATCTTCAATCCCACTATATATCATGAAATTCTTAATTTAAAAAAATATATATCTTAGGTAAGAAACCATTGGCTTGTGAATGAACCTATACTCAACTTTTTGAAGTTAGGATTAAATTGATAAGACAAATTATATCATGTATTTGTTCAATAGGCCATACCACTAAACATACACAACTCTAGTCTAGATTATGTTTGAGATTTTTAGTTGCTACATGAATTTTTTGGTCCATGTATACATTTATCTAAATTTTTTCCTATTATATATAATTTATGTTACAATACATTCATATAAGTGACCTGGTTCATGGAAAAATGCCTCATAAAGAAGGTTGTGTATATTCTCTTTGAAGTATTCATTTAGATTTTGCTTACCACAGCTAGGGTGATCCTTTACAAACTTGAGTTATGTTTGGTCTAACTAACACTCAATGCTTTATAAGGATATCGAGTACATCATTTTTCTCACCATTACATCAACAAAATGTGATTTATTCCTAGAAACAAAACCAAAATGTCATCACTAAAATTATAATGGTAGATAGTGTAATTATCTACCCATGTAATCAATATTTATCCTATTTGCCTTATTTTCTAGCATATCACATGAGTGGGAACTCATGTTATCACTCAAGGCATAGAGAGAGGAGTATAAAAATAGGTCAAGTTAATTAGAAATGGATTATCTAGGGGAAGTAGACAAATTATCTTGACCATAGTTTAACTACACCTATCATGCATGACTGCATGAGTAGCACCATAAGCCTAGTAAGTTCCTCCTTTTCCCCTAATATTAAATATTAGTTAATAAAAACCAAGATAAGTAACTAAATATAATTTAATAGTAACATTTCCACTTTAGCTAAAAAAAACATGGTTATAAAATGCACCCTTAGATATTGAGTAGCATCAAGTCCTAAACTAATTATCCCTAGAGTGTCTCAATAGTAACTTAGCAACACTTTATTTCTATCTCATCTCTCTCCTATTCCACTCAAAACTAGCATTTTATATATATTTAAACAATATAGGAGGATACTTGGTAATCCATTTATTGTCAATCAATAATTAATGTCCCTTTCTTACCCATTTAGAAATTAATATGTCTTTTGGATCCAAGTCATCTATATGGAATTCACACTAATCCCCTTATAACCTATTATAATCATACCATCATTCTTAATTCTATCATTATATTATGGAATCTCCACTAGCCTCTACTGTGTACATGTTGAAGACACATAAAATTGGCCATAAATGGCTTCATACAAGAATTTGGATCGATTCTTACCAACTTTTGAACATCTATCCTAAGAATTTCTAAACATCTCAAATTTGGCTTCATAATATACAATTTGGATTATAAATCAATTAAATGGGATAAATACACACATCAATTAATTCAAAAATCTTAAAAATGTCAAAAGCCTAAAAATAATTAATTAACATACTAAATCAAAAAAAATTCCTAAATTGAATTATCCATGAGAAATTAAATGAATTATCAAAAAGCAAATTAAAAAATCAAAGAATATCAAAGGAATTCATAATTACCTTTTGTGAGTTCTCCAAAATCCAAAACATCCCACCCATGCCTATTCATTACTAATCATGAGGTTTGGACACATTCTAGCTCTACTAGGGTTAATTAACTCAAAAAGGTAAGGTTTGAACTCATTATAATCCCTAACAACACCTTAACTCACCTTGGATTTAGGTTAGTTTCTAAATGTATAGATACAAGTCTATACCTCTTCATTAAAATAACTTGGACAGAGTAATGTTATAATGTTGGTTTTATGATAGGTGTGAAATATATAGAGTTATAATTAAAAAAATTGTGAATCACAAGCCAAGCCATCAAGCCATGAAACTACATACATCAAGAAATCATGATCCAAACCATAGTGCCAAGGGGAGAAGGAGCCACACAACTCCATTTTCCAAAGATCTCTTAAGCATAAGCTGAGCAATCAAAATAAATAAATCTCTCAGAGCATTCAAGGAAGGTAAGAAAGGTTATTTTTCATGAATTTTAATTGTGCTTTGTCAATTGGTTTTCTTCACCATGCTCCCCTCTTTGATCAAGGTAAGATAGTTTTATGTATGTTCATGTTTTTGTTTTCATTTTGATTAAATTTCATTATGAATCTAATATATGATCTAACCACCCTTCTTAGATTCCTTGATCATAAATGGCATGCCTGGTGGGACGATAATCACCCCAAATAGCAAGGAGATGAATATCCAATTCAAAAACAATCAAAATAATGCTTAAATATAATTAAAATTACAAATTTTTCTTTTATTTTATCATATTTGGGATTATTTTTCTAACTCAAATCTACATAGAGACTGGTATTAGTTAGGCATAACCAACATCAGTTTACCTAAACTGACCATAGTTTTTCCAAACCAAAATCGATCCTATGTGACCATCATTGATTATATTGTAGGGGAAAAATGGGTTTAAAGCTTTTATTTTTATTCTATTCAACATTCTCTTTAATTATTTCTTGGTTCCAATAGTATTTAAACTCCTTGATTAAACTTTTCCTTGTAGGTTTTCTAAAATTTTCATCTAACCAAGGCCTAACTTAATGTGTTTATATTTTTTTGGTTATAAATTTGGTTCCATATGTGATTGATGATGGTCTTAATCAACCAACATAAATTCTTCATGACTAGATTTTGTTCTATGTGAATTGATCACCATGATTATCTTGAACCAACATTAGTCATCTCTAATCAACCTTGATCACTATGTGTTCTAATTAAAAACTCTAGAGATATTTTCTCAAAACCAAAAGTTCTTAAATTTATAAGGTTACTATCTAACAATTTTAGGTCATGGACATGATTTGGAACACAAATTTTCATGTTTTAGCTAATACACATTTTATTTTGGGATTTTACAAGGAATCTAGCTAAATCAATTTACATTTCATTTTGGTGTTGAAATTAACATGTTAAGTCTCACACATTTGGTATTTTGTGCTTAAAATGAGTTAGGATTTATAAATGTTTTAAAACACTTCATTATTGATGCTTAAAAAGAATGGCTAAGTCTTAAACACCTATTTTTGGTGTTTAAAAATGAACTTAGGTTAAATCTTGAAAATTTGGACTTTTGGGCTTAAAATGAACATAGATGATTTTTGCTTAATTTGGTTTTGTGAAATTATTTCAATCTTTCACACTTAATCCAAGGGGCCAAGTAAGTAATATTTTCACATTTCAATTTGGTGCTTAAAATCAAACTTCACTCATAATTACTTTCAAACTAAATGTTGATTGCTTATTTTTTCAAGAAGAATGGTCCATGTATGCTCTCCCACCATCCCCTGTAGGTAACTCATGGGATAAAAGTTCCTTTTCATTACATTTAGTGCTTAGTCCAAGGCATAAAAATAAAGTTGTTTAGGCTCTCCCCAAAACCTGCATAGTATTGGGTGATCTAAAAACAACCCAAAGACTTTCTATTTAGCCTTTATTTTTATGCATTTTATCTTGTGAAAGGGTTTTCATTAGCTCTCATGGGTTCTATAGGGAATTATTGACTTAGGCATTCATATATCAATATTTTTTCAACCATGATCCATGGTGGGGTATAAAAATATGGGAATGTATAGTGCCAGATCCAAGGGGTTGAGCGGCTAACCTCTCCTTTATTAATGAAGGCTTGAATTAGGTTTGGTCAACTAGGGTATACTACTGAGAAGTCCAATGATGGTATCACCATGAAAATGAATATACCCTTTTATGATAATTTGATTGTTATGAACTCAAGTGATGTGATGCTTCTTTTGGGTTATGCACACTTAGGATCAATCTAGACATTCATAAGTTGTAAGTTTTAGTCAACCCCACTCTGCCACACCCTAATATGATCTAAGATGATATACTTAATTAATTTTTTTCATTTATTATTTTATTTATTTGTGTATTATGTCTAAACCTTTTTTATTTTAACCGTATCTTGAATGAGTTTGTTTTTTACACCTTACTTTAAATTAGAAAACTTTTGTGTCAAAAATATTATGTGAGGCACTTGATTGAAATGTTTAACATTAATTTTTCCAAATCAACTCAAATTTGTGTCTTATAATTTTTTTGAAATAAACCATTGTTACTTTTTTTGGGAGCAATAAATACCATGACACTGCCCAAATTATTTCATAGAATTGTCTTGTCTTATATTCATATTTCATCATTTAAAATTGTTCATGTGTCTTGTTGGATATTTATTTTAGTGTAGTTATGCCATTAAAATTTACTTATCTTGTTATTCATTAAAGCATATGTTTTATTAAGTTAATTATTCAATTAACTTTTCCAAGTTTGGATCCAAACATTGATTGATTTCTATTTAGGCCTCAACACATAGGGGATGATACACAGATCTTTCTCTTTTGGGTTACATAACTTAGGTTAAATTTTTCACACAAAATTTGAAAACTATATTTTTTGTACCTTCATTTTTGAAATCAATCCATCTTAAAATGCCTTTTATTAGTGCCTTATACTGATTTGATCACATTTATGTCTAAATCAAATACCTTTTTTATGTCAAATTGTTCCAAATTTTTTAGATTAAAATCATCATCATCATTTATTTCAAGTCTAGTTTTTGATGTTGCATTTAGCCAAAAGTCCTAGCAAAACATGTTTTGAGACTAGATTTTGATGTCGTAATTGGCCAAAATACCTATCAAATTTTCCCTTTCCTAATTTAAACCTATTTGAAACATATTTGGACCTAGAGTTTGACATCTTGTTTTAGTTCATTTTACTTGACCTTGTTTATGTGAAGTATTTAACATTATAAATTTGATGTTAAACTATTTTTACCAAATATTTTAATTCTCCTATATCTCCACATCTAAACCAAGCTATACCTATTTGAAAATTTTGTCTTTTCAAGCATAGCTTTTTATATTTTGTATAAATCTCATCCTCTCTTGTTACAAAATATTTGCCATTTGATTTGACCATGTCTCACTATACACATAGTGGATCCATGTATAATCTAGGATATGGAAATGTTTTCACACAAGAGGAATTTGTTTAATAACCTTACAAATATGATGTTGTTTGGGAGATGAATTCTTATCCACCATACAACACTCAAATAGGGGAATAGAGTCAAGATCCTTTGGCCAATTATTTGGTTAACATGTATCCATACATGAAGAAAGATCAAGAATAGATGACCCAATATTTGGATAGCATAACTTGTTGGATATTTTTTAGTGATGTCATGGAGGTGACCTAGTGAGTGGATGAAGTGTTTTGATATCCTAAGTAACAATGACAAAGTGTGCAGTATGCTTGTCCTAGTATGCTTAAAGGAGGCTTTGTTGATCTTTAGTTTTGGCATGATTGGAGAAATTCAAGGATGAGTATGGTTATTGGATCATATGAAAGGGGTCATATAAATGGTCAAAGATGATTGGAGATCTTGTGTTCATGATTTGAATTCATCTAGTAGTCCATAGTTTTCATCTAGATAATTTGGGTCTAGTGGCAAAAAATCTAAGTAGTTTGTTGACATCACTATTACCACATGTGGATGAGTCAGGGGGAATTGGTAATATTATTATGATAAAATTATTCCTTAGTTTCTATGAGATAAATATCAGGTCATGTACCTAGGCACAATCAAATATTTGTGGGTGCAAAGTTGGGTTTACAAGCATTTTGATAGTCTTTTCCCATACTTAGCCAAATTTGTATTGTAAGAAGAGCCAAGTAAGCATTTTGATGATGACATATCTCACACATGTGTATGTTTTAGAATAACATGATCATATGGGTTTATTTAGTATTTATCCTATTTTATTTGTGCTAAATTTTAGGTCATCTATTTAGGTGTGTCAAAAGATATGCATGTTCAAAGTTGGCCTTCTAGACAAGTTTTTGACATAGTTGGATTTGTGGTAGAAAATTATAAGTGAGAATTTTAATATTTTTATATCTCACACATGTGAGGGTTATAATATAATTTTATCACATATTTATCTTATCCTATGTGAGGATATCATATGGTCAAAATTTGAGATCGTACGAGTGAGTGAGGTAAAAGTAATTGAGGTTCAAAGTTGGCTTCTCAAACAGATTGCAATGGTCCCTATACTTAGTCATTTTTTCAAGATTAGGACCAAATAAAAATACAATAGTTTTTGGATGATCATAAAAATTGATCTAATGGAATGTGTCAAGTCAAATAGGTCAAATTTTTTGAGGTTTAATGCTAAGCAAGGGTAAAGGATAAGGATCCAATAGTTAGTGGGTGGTCATACAGATTTATCAAACGATGAGTGCTATAAGATAGATATCAATCTGATCCATAGAGATCGATGGTTTATGTTGAATTAATATTATAAGATTATATGAGATATGGTCAACTATCTAAATTTTAACTATGACTATCTAAATTCAAATATTTGAATTTAATAAAGGGAAAAACCACTATGTGGTTTTTGGACCATATCTTTTGATCAAGGATGAATTTTCTCATGGTGTAAAAATAAAAGTGGTAGAATACTCCAATTCACATCTAAGAATATGGATTTAAATATCTATAAGTTTTTTTAAACAAATATATTTAGTTCCAAATTTGATTGTGTGTTCATGCATATTCTGCAAGTAACCTAAGAAGGGTATTTGAGCTCATTCTGATGTTTTGATATTCATGATGAATTAGCTATGTGAGAGTGTTTTAGACTCTATAAGTATGATCTATGTATATTATTAAGGTTGGAACAATTATATATAGTATGAAAAAAGGTTTACAAGTTGATTGTGTATTCATTCATGGTGACTATGTGCACAAAATATTTTTTAAGCATTTTCTGCTTAAGTATAAGGGTATTGTGATGGATATGAACACTTAAGGAGGACCTATAGATAATGTGACATGGGTTAATGAGTTGTAAAAGTGTTCCTATGTTCTTAGTTTTCTTATATAAGTGTCAAAGAGATGAATGGGTCTCCATAAGACCTAAAAGTGACTTAGGCATATTTGAAGTGGATTGTACCTAAGTGTGATCTACGTAAGATGCCTTAAATGTAAAGGCATGTATTGTGTCTGACCAATTATTTGGTAATTCATGATATCTCTCAATATATTGAAATCAAATATGATGATATCAAGACTTTAGGGTAAGACTTGTGAGATAAGTGCAAGGTTTTTGTGAGAGTTGTGGAGTGAAGGAGAGGTAGAGTTCCTAGTTGATGAGTCAATGAGTAAAATAATTTGTTTATTATGTATATGACCTATATGTCATATTTATGATATCAAAATAGTTCTCTTTTAGTTTGAGGATATGTGAAGAGGTCTGAGTGTGCATATGAGGACATTTTGAGTGAAAAAGGAGAGAGATTATGACATGCCTATGTGAAAGGCTTGTATGAGATAGAGTTTGTACAAGGGTTAACAAACATACATACATCATTAGGTGTTGAAAGCATCAGTTATAATGCAAAGGTGTTTAAAGGAGAGTCTAAAGGACTTGATATTCTTTAGGGTAGTTTCTCCTTGTGAATTAGGTGTTTCAATAAATACCTTTGGTCAAGAGGATATGATCAGTTTTGTTAATCTAAAGGAGTCGATTAACATCTTGTTTATAATTTTTTATAGGATAGTAATCCATGTGTTATAGGCTTGAGATTGGGCTTTATTCCCCATGAGGGTTTCTCATAGGAACTATGTGTTATGTGTTTGATCTTGTGTATGCTTTGAATGAATGAGCTCTCTTATTAATGTTTTTTTATAAGGTTGATATATGTTGATTGTTTAATAGTTTGAAAGGGTTGAAACTATAATTGAAATATCTAGGCTCACTGATTTACCCCCTCTTAGTAATTGTACCTCTAAAAATTGGTATCAGAGTGTGTCCTTTGGTAAAGGCTTGACAACTTTAAGGTGATCCAAGGTACAATATGTGTAGTCATCAAGGAGGTTTCTCTACTAAGCAATAACCAATGTTCAATGGATCCAACTATTCTTTTTGGAGTCCAAGGATGAGGACATACATTATATCCCAAGGGTTTGAAGTATGCAGTCTATTTTGGATGGTTATGTTGTTCCTACTATTCTTCCATCTAGTATTGTAAACAAGAAGTTATTTGAGAACAATTCCAAGGAAATGAATGCTCTTATTTGTGGTCTTTTAGAGACTAAATACACTATGGTAAATGATTCATTGTAAATCTACTAAAGAGATATGGGAAAAAATGTAGATCATTTATGAAGAAGATTCAAAGGTCAAGCTTGCTAAGTTATAGACTCATACAAGGCAATTTGAAAGTCTCAAGATGAATAAATAAGTTCTATGGAATCCTTTCTACAGAGAGTTGATGAGATTGTGAACATCATCAGAGGTCTTAGAGAGAACCTTGAATTAGATACTATAGTTCAAAAGGTATTAAGGTCCCTATCCCTCAAGTTTAATCTTAAATTATCTGATGTATAGAAAATTCATGATCTTACTCAGCTAAAGTTGGATGAACTACATGGCATCCTTACTGCCTATGAGATGAAGAAGAATGATGATATAACACCAGAAAAAGAAGCATCTTTCAAGACTAAAATGAAGCTAAAGAAGGAATTACAAGGTAAGAAAACCAAAGAGGTTGACATTTTTGATATAGATGAGGATGAATTAATTACTTTAATTTCAAGAAAATTGAGAACAAGTTTAGGCAAGTATAAAGGTAAACTACTCCTCAAATGCTTCAATTATGATGAGATAAGACATTTTACTAATAAGTTCCCTCATAAGTATAAAAAGGATGATGATGAGGAATATGATCAAGGTCATGGTGATGAAAAGAGATCATTTAGGTTAGATAAAAGCAAAAAGGGATTCAGAAGGTTTGATAACAAGAAGAATTAATTCAAGGACAAGAAGAGTCTCTACAATAAATAAGATTGTAGTTTATCAGATGAGAGTGAAGATAGTGACTCAGAGTATGATCATGAAGATTATGGTCCTATTGAATATGAAGCCCTATTCATGGCTGAAGAAGGTAGTTGCTCACATCAAAAGGATTCTACTTGGAGTAATTCAAATGATGATAAATATGAGGTGGACTATGAGACTATTTTGACAAATGATCTTGAAGAATTAAAGATTGGGAAGAATATTAACAAGAAGATGAAGTCTCAACTCAAAGACTATGCAGAACAATTCAGTGTATTTGAGGTAAGAATGAATGAAGATGCCAAGGAGAATGAAGATATGGTCAATAATCTTAGTTGTCAATTAGAAATCCTTTCTACATGCCTAAAAGATAAATAATATGAATGTTTAAGGTATGATTTTGAGATTATGCCTTTGAAACATGAGTTGGAGAAGTATTCAAAAAACATGAAATCATTTATCAAGTTTGATAAAAGTTCCAATGATTTAGATGATCTCCTAAAGAGTTAAAATTTAGCTATTAACAGATCTTAATTGGGTTTTAATGAAGAGCCTAAAGTTTCTTCTCAAGTTGACATGAATGTCAATGAGAGAAAGGTGGATCAGACTTTAAAGACAACATTAGATAAGGAATGAAAATGATGGAAGAATGAACACAAATTAGATTAGATAGCCAAATGCCATGAGGTATGCAAATTTCAATGGTTATTGTTACACATGTAATAAATTTGATCATAGGGTTATAGAATGTAAGAGACCTGTTAGCAATGAATTTACTTGAAATTGTAATGGGGGTAATCAAGGTTGAGTGTTTCAACTATCATGATGTGAGACACTTTTTTAAGGATTTTCCAAATAAGGTAGGTCAAGGTGAGTCTTATTTAAAAGGAGTAGTTTTTTTCAATTAGGGAAAGCTGAGTTCACTTCAAGAAGAATGGTTTTTTATAAGTGTGAATATATTGGTCACATTGCTAGGTTCTGCAAGCAAAAGCCTACAAGTTAATATAAGCTAAATCAAGATCTTAGAATGTAAAGTGAAAGAAAATTTATAAATGGAAACCAAAGGTGGTAACTATGAGTCATGAAAATACTGTAGGTCCAAGTAATCTATATGCTATGGTGTAGAATGCTACATAAGCTAAAGAATGCCAAGGGCTTTCATTGTCTGCTCATGTTGAGAATGAAGAGAGCAAGATCAAGGAGAAGACCAAGGTATTATTTTATGCTAGTTTTTACATGTGTATTGATCCAAATGAACATCCTATTGTTACTAATAAAGTTTCTTGAAAATAACATTAGTTACTAATGCCTATTAATGAGGTTTCAAATTTCAAGGAAGATTCTTCAATTGAAAACGTATGTCATGAATCTATGTTTTCTCCATGTTGTTAATTATATCATAAAAGAAAAGGATAATGTTTTAGTATAGAATAAATTTTTTTCTCTTAAGCCTAAGAAGAATAAGAAGGATAATCTAGCCTATAGTTATAAAAGGATTTCATCAGTTATGTTGATCAAATTTGACCTTAAAGGTAAAATTAGGACCTCTATAGGTAAAAAATTGATATTTATAGGTTTATAGGGGGTTTAATATTATGTCAAAATGTATATAATAGTTCATTTGATTTTATTTAATTTCACATTAGCCTTGGTCATTAGTCTTTTAGTCCTTATATCATTTTGAGTAATTTTAGGGGTTAAAAAAGGGCATTAAATGAGTTATATGACCTCTTAGGGAAATTTGAAGGTGTCAAAAGGTTTTGTCACATTAAATGTGTCATATTATGTCTTAGGTAGCTATTTATAACTGAAATTGGTAGGTTTTTTAGAAGAAAGAGTAGTTTTCTTGGGAAAAGAGAAGAATATGGCACTTGTATGACCCATGAGGAAGTGTGCCACATGGGGTAAGGTCATGAGATGAATCTTCAAATTATTTATATCCATCTTAGTTATTTACATGAATTAAAAGTGATAAAAAATTCCCAAAACTATTTTGATCCTTTTTCACCCTTTTAGGCACATAGAACCAGACTTCAGGTTTATACTTGGTACAACCAATAATGGAGGTTCTAGGCCAAAGACAAATGGAGAAGTAAAACTTATTTATAACCTTAAGTGAGAAATAAAATGGATTTAAACATGTTAATATGGCATAATTATGTGTTTTTCATCTTACACCTTTCATATAAAGTATTAGGAATCTATTTTTGGACATAAAACCAAATCGAGCCTATGCAAATTGGAGAAAGAAACTCGATGGGCCAAGTTGAAGTGATCATGTCTTTCATGAGACTTTACATGGAGTAAAAATAATTTTAAAAGTGTAATTATGGGTCCTCAATAACCTTCTTGTGGAAATTATTTGTAGGTTGAACATCAAGTTTTTATGAACAAAGCTTAAGAGGTCAAAATAGGCTAAAACCCTTACGAACCTTGAAAAGTGACTAGTTTGAGGAAATGAGGTTAGAGAGATGATATAATGGCATAGTTTAACTATGATTATGATTAAAACTTATATGATACTCTCTCATTCTACCCCCATGCTTTTGAACTATATGTAATTACACAGACATGGTATAAAATAGGGTATTTTTGACTATTTTGTGTGTTTTACAAGTTCCAAGAGGATTTAAAAGATTAAAAAAACTTTGGGAGAAGTATTAGGACTTGGGATAATCCCTAATTTCCATTTAATTATTTATAACTTCTAAGTGTTCAAAAAAATAGCTTCATCTTAGCTAGTCAAAATTGACATAGTGACCAAACTAGTGAGAAGGGTGGAAAACTTCAAGTGAACTAATTTTAAGGTGTGTCTAATGCCTATAAGTATGTATATGGTATTTAAAAGTTTAATTAACTCCATCATATTTATTTCTATGGAAAATTTATGCCATTTTAGAGTTCAAGTGTGCAAGATACATGAAGGAAGAGTTTTTTAGACTGTAGATGATTATAGCTCATTTATAAATGATGATAGATGACTAGGCCTATAACCAATTCATGAAGAGGAATGTTTGGAATCCTTACCTGTAATTAAAATTATAATACCTATCCATAATTATTTTTGGGATGTTCAAATAGTTCCAAATCATGAAGGTAGTTTTCTAAGCCAGAATGAGAACTTTCATGCCACTTTTCAAGAGTTTCATGACTTGGAGAGCCACTTGTTCCTACTAACCTTGCATAGTTTATCCCACATCCTCTTCTATGAAAAAATAACTCACCTTATCATATTTAAAAATGTCCTTGTGACCTTTTGAATTTTTTCTTCTCTTCTCTCTCAAGTTCTTTAAGAACTAGCCATTTTGGCCTTTGTAACTTATGCTCCACTTGAGTATGGTGAAGCCCTACTCATTTGCATACCATTTGATCAATAATACTACTTATTTTTCCATCTTCATGATTGTTCATAGTATTTTTTACTTATATTTTTTATCTTTATTAGTGATAACTATGATTTCCTTAACATGTTGTCTCATTCTTTCATCCTATTTATAGTTGGAAAGCTTCTTATTGTAGGGCATGTGAAGTTTTATAGGAAGTGTCAAGGTTGAGTGAGTTATTATATTCACTAATGCCTTTCAAGTCCTCTTGTCTAGTCTTCCTAGCCTAAACATTCATCCATAACCTCATAATGTAACATTCATGTGAGAAGATATAGATTGAAGAAGTGTATGTTTAGTTAGTCTCCTAGTTTCATGTGTAAGATGTAGCTAGTTGGAATTAATCAACTTATTTGGTGTATCACCTCCATTATGATAGTTTGATTTCAGTTTTATCTCTCCTTCTCCCCCCCCCCCCCCCAACCCAAATTTAAGATGTAGTAGTGATCCAAAGTGGTACATAAAGGGAGATAGCCCTACCTAGGGATTCACCTCATCTTTAGGCTACCCACAAGCCTAGAGGTGTTTCAATTGTGCTACTTGGATGAGGAGAGCCGAGACATCTCCTTAAAGGGTGAAAATGACAATAATTTTTAGCATGCTTAGTGGGACTCTTAGTCAAAGAAGTTGAAATATTATTAGTGTTTTCTTTCAATAATTAGCCTTTAGATGCATATATCTAAGAATAAATGATGAATATAAGATTACATAATCTCATCAAGTAGCCTAGGTATTCCTTTTAAATATTTTTGATAATCATTCCTTGTGTTCTTGATTCTTAGTGAAGTTTCACGGCTGACCTTAGTGTCAAGTTTTGTTATACATAAGTTGGTGAGATTTATCAAGCTCATGGAAATACCTATCAACATTTTGATGATTATTAACATCTTAAATATGATCATTTTTATCTAATTCATGAAGTGTATTATCCCTATAACCAACCTTCTCAATATCTCGCTCCTCTTAGTTAACCTAGCCACTTCTCAAGTTAGTCAATTTACACCTTCAAGCAAACTATTTTGAGATATGATAAGTAAATTTTGGTCCTTGATAAACATATGGGATATGGTCTAGATATTCCTATTCATATTATTCATATAGTGAGAGATGCATTAGAGCTGGTCAGAAGATATTGGGCACCTATTGAGAGAGCAAATTAGCAAAGGCTCACAAGTGAGATGGTAGATGTGAGTGGCTTAGTTTTTTACTTAGATGATAGGATAAGAATTCATGAAAGGAATACTTACCAAAGATATCAACTTTAATTTCCACTTCCATAAGATTTCTATCAGTCCTACATTGTTCCCACTCATGAACCCAATCAAGCTTATCAAAGTCATCCTTTTCCCAATCATTTGGAAGAGAGAGTTGAAAAGAGAAACCCTATTTTTGAAGCTAATATTGATAGGAAAATTGAGTTGGATAATATTCATATGTACTAGTATATGTCATTAATAAAATAAGTGGAATATAATCCCTTATTTCCCTATCTAATTACATCCCCACCTTAAGAAGTAACCTTTAGATATGAGATTCCAAGTTTGAGACAAGGTGGAGAATCCAAGTGAAAGGAGATTACAAGTTTTTTGAATACTTAATCCACTCCTAAAAGTGCATAAAAACCTCAAAAATAGACTCATAATCCTAACACCCTAAGCTAGAATAAGATAGTGGAGTCATGGGGAAAGAAAGAAGATAAAAGATTTGATAAAGAGTATGAAGTTGAGGAAGATATTGAGCCTATGCAAGTCCCTCCCACCCTTCCTCAAGAGACCTCTTGTGTTCCATGTCATCCCTCTTGTACTCCTTATACTCATGATGATTCCTATCAACTTAAAGAGAGACTTTTCTAAATAAACCTAGCCAAGTAAATTTAAGAGTTAGAGTTAAGGATGAAATTATTGAGTCAAAGTGTGATGGAAGGTTTAGACCCAAAAGAGGATCCTATGCATAAACACACCCCATATAACCTTCCAAAAGAGAGTGATAAAAATAAAATATATTTTAATCAAGTGATTGTTAAATGGAAGGAAGAAAACCAAACAAATTTAACCTAAGTTCTACCTCCCCTTCCTAAAGAACACCTGAAATAATCTTACATTTCATTCTCAGCCTAATTTTGAGTCGTATGTTCCACCTCCGTGAACTATTTTATCTTTTCCTCACCCCATCACCCTTTGCCTTGATGGAAATATGGTATGGGAACCTGAGGAGGAGCATTTGTTTGATAACAAATTATAAATCTTGCTTGAAGAAAGTGTAGCTCCTTGGAAGCCTCATTGGGATAGGTCACAAGATTTTAAGATGCCTCATCTTGGGATCACCAAAAGGAGAAGGAGATCGAATATATTTTATCCCTTAAGAATCAAGATTAGATTATGATAGTTGAGACACTATTTGAGAGCCCATAAGAGATCCTATGTATTGAAGAAGAGGAGAGTCATTATGTTGAGTCTTCTTGTTTGGTTTATAATGAAGAATACCTTCCTCATGTCAAAGAAGAAGTCTTAGATAAAGTCATTTTGGATTATAAATAAGAAGATGAAGGAGCTTCCATTGTTTTCCCCCTTCATGATTCTAATAAAAGAGAGGATGAGGAATTATGGCAGTAGTTTGAAAACATTTGTAATGAGTTTGAGTCTCTCAAGGAGTCTACAACTTCTTTGGACCTGATTATAAGTGATGGTAAGCAAGATGACATTTTTAAAAATGTCATAGATGACCAAGAGAAAATTCCACATCAACCTTTGGAGGAAAAAATAAGATTATATTGGCCTCAATATTATATGGATCAATAAATCAATCCTCTTGAAATCATGCCTATAAATAAGATGTAAGTTGATCATGAGATGAAGAGTGAGAAGCAATATGAGATATGTGTACAATATCAAGATGAATAATTTTACATTGGTGACCTATTTTAAGATGGTATACTTGAGAGCATAGAAAGTGAATTTATTAGAAGTAGGTTTACTTTCTCAAATTTTCAATCCAAAGAGCAACATGATTGACACCATGATCCATCTCATGAAGAAGGAGATGCAATAAAATTTCCTTTTCATCTTAAAAAGGGAGGTATGATTAATTTTTATTTGTATATTTTTTTTTTCTTCCTATTTTTCCCCTATGTGCCTTGTGCACATGTGTGTGTGTGTGTGTGTGTGTGTGTGTGTGTGTGTGTGTGTGTGTGTGTGTGTGTGTGTGTGTGTGTGTGTGTGTGTGTGTGTGTGTGTCTTGTTAGCTTATTTTATTTGTTTTGTGCGTGTCCTTTGGTTTATATGGTTGAGGTAGTCATTTGGTCTTGTCTTGATTAAAGATTGTTTTCAAGGTCTCCTTATTTTGTATCATACTTTAGATAACTCCCTAAGCCCAATGAACTGATAAGGATACTGGTCTTTAGTATACAAGGCATATTACCCATATGAGTCACCATTTTTAGACCAAATTTAACCCTATATGTCAAATTGGGACCCATATAGGTAAAAAATTGATATTTATATGTTCACAGAGGGTTTATTATTATGTAAAAATGTATATCATAGGTCATTTAATATTATTTAATGTCACGTTAATCTTGGTCATTAGTATTTTAGTCCTTATATCATTTTGAGTCATTTTGGGTGTCAAAATAGGGATTTAAATGAGTTGTAAAGCCTCCTAGGTAAATGTGAATGTGTCAAAAATTTATGTCACATTACATGTGTCTTATTATGTCTTAGGTAACTATTTATAAGTGAAATTGTTATGTTCTTCAGAAGAAAGAGTAGTTTTCTTAGGAAAAGAGAAGAATTTGGAACTTGTAAAACCTATGAGGAAGTGTGCCACATGGGGTAAAGTCATGAGATGAATCTTTAGATTCATTAGATATATATCAGTTCTTAACATGATTTTGAAGTTATAATTTTTTTAAAAAACTATTCTACTCCTTTATCACCCTTCTAGGCACATAAAACCTATCTTCATGTTTGTATTTGGTATGGCCAACAAGGGAGGTTCTAGACCAAAGCCAAATAGAGAAGCCAAAATTATTTATAACCTAAATTGAGAAATAAAAAATAGTTAAACATGTTCATAGGGTGACATTAGGTGTGTTTCATCTTCCACCTTGTAGAGAAATCATCAGGAATCTATTTTTGGAATCAAAACCAACTCAGGCCTATGCAAATTAGAGAAAAGAAATTGATAAGCCAAGTTGAAGTGATCAAATATTTCATGATACTTTTTATGGAGTCAAAATATGTTTTTGTGTTATTATGGGTCCTAAAAAACCTTATTTTGGAATTTTTTGTAGGTTGAACATCATTTTTTTCTAAACAAAGCCTAAGAGGTCAAAACATGCTAAAACCCTTGTAAACCCTTGCTAGTGACTAGTTTGAGGAAATGAAGTTAGAGAGATTATATAATGTAATATATTTACTAATATTTTGATTAAAAATTTCAATATAATCTCTTAGGATACTCCCCATGATTTTGGATTGTACATAATTGTATGGGCATGGTATAAAACATGGTACTTTTGACTATTTTATGTGTTATGCAAGTTCTAGGAGGAGTCTAAAGATGAAAATAAATTTGGGATAAGTATTATGAATTTTTATAACCCCTAATATAAATTTAATTATTTATAAAATCTCTTAATTTTTTTTAAAAATAGCTTCATCTCAGTGAGTTAAAACTAGCATAGTAACCAAGCTAGTGAGAAGGGTGGAAAACTTCAAGTGAATTAATTTTAAGGTGTGTCTGATATCTATAGGGACATGGAGGGTATTTAAAAATGTAATTAAATCCTTAACATGTATTTTAATTGAAAACTAATGCCTTTTTAGATTCTAAGTGTGTAGAGTGCATGAAGGAAGAGTTTTTTAGGCTGTAGATGATAATAACTCATTTCCAGATGATACCAGATGACCAAGACTAAAACCAACACATATAGAGGAATGTATGAAATAATTTACATTAATTAAAATAATAATATATATCCATAATCAGTTATGTGATGTTAAAAAAGGTCCAAATCATGAAGGCAGTTTTATGAGCTAGAATGAGAACTTTTATGCCACTTTGCAAGAGTTTCATGACTTGGAAATCTATTTGTTTATTATGACCTTTCATGGTTAATCCCATATACTATTTTCATGAAAAATTAATTCATTTGATCATATTTACATGTGTCCTTATGACCTTTTTAATTATTTCTTCTCTTCTCTCTCTCAAGTTTTATAAGAACTAGCCATTTTGGCCTTTGTAACTTATGCTCCACTTGAGTATGGTGAAGCCCCATTCATTTGCATACCATTTGATCAATAAGAATACTAATTTTCACATATTTATAATTGATATTTCTTATTTATAACTATTATTTACTTATCATGTTTTCTCATTCTTTCATCCTATTTGCAATGGAAAGCTTCTTGTAGGGCATGTGAAGTGTTCTAGGAAGTGTCAAGGTTAAGTGAGTTATTATATTCACTAGTTCCATTAAATGCCTCTTATATATTCCTCCTAGCCTAAAAATTCATCCATAACCTCATAATGTAACATTGATGTGAAAATATGTAGATTGCAGAAGTGTATGTTTGGTTAGTCTCTTGGTTTCATGTGTAACATGCAACTGGTTAGAAGTCATCAACTTATTTGGTGTATCACCTTCCTTAGGATAGTTTTATTTTAGTTTTATCTCTCCATTTCACCTTCCCCCTAAAGTTTAGGTTTATTAGTGATCCAAAGTGATACATCAAGGGAGCTATCCCTACCTAGAGATTCACCTCATCCATAGGCTACCCATAATCCTAAATGTGTTTCAATTGTGCCACTTGGATGAGGAGAGCTGATACATCTCCTCAAGGGGTGAAAATCCAATTGAAAAAAAGTTACTAAAGATATGTGGGCCACTCCTAGATTCAATTTGTTTTAGTACATTATGGTGTAGAGGAGGTCTTTATCTATTCTTCTTAAGAGACTTATTTCAAAAGAGAAGCAAGTTGTGTTGTGTATATAGTATTAGAATAGGCGTTTCAGGTGGCATAATGAGTTTGATAGAATGACAACAATATTTTGATGTTAAAAAATCTCTATGAAATTTTTATGATGTGTTTCAAGTGTTTTTGTGTCTTGATGATCCTATTTGTGAATTTTGGAGGTTCTTGTATGCTCCTATGTTTATCTTTCTTATTGAAGGTCAAAGCCATGGTATAGGAAGTCAAGGTTCCCAAATGTGTGAATACTCGATTTTTGGTCTAGAAGTATGTTATGATTTTATCTAGGTGTGAAAGAAGTTTTAGAGGTGGGAATTGACTAGAATGAGGTTTGTTTACTATGTTTGTTTTGAGATTCTAGGGTTTTGGGCTTTGCTAGAAAAGTGGTTTTCCTTATGAGTTGAGATTTGAGGCTTCTTAATAGGTTGAATGGGCCAAATAGGTTATCAAATAAAGATTCACAAAGATCTAAATGTTTTTTATTTTCAAGTTACTCTTGTTTTTGTCATGATAGAGGCCTAATTAGCTAGTAAGTTTTTGAAAGAGGTATGTTACAAAAGATGAGATAGGTGATGAAAATTGGTGTGCTTGAGGGGGCATATGAGAGTTCTCTAGATATGAAGGTTTAAGTATTGATGGTATGTCTAATGAAATATGTGGGATTTTCAAGTTCTAGGTAGGGATACAAGGAATCTGGATAAGCATAGTATAAATATTTGATGTTTTTGCTCAGTGTTTCCAAAAGGGAAAGGTATGAGCATTTCAAGGTGAGTTTTCAATACTATTTTAAGAGCATGTTTTATATTTGTTGTTTGGCTAGTAAGTCTGTATTTTGGTTCCTCATGATGTATGGAGATATGAAGATGCTCAAATGTTGAAATGGCTCATAAATATTAGGGGTAGTCCCTCTCATATGTTTTTTGTTTATTTCCATCATATTTCAATTCTTTCATGTGTTATTTCTTCATTTATTTTAGTGATTGGTTAAAGAAGAGATTATTGACATGGAACAAGATAAAGTTATCAAGGAAAGAATATGTTTTATAAAGGTAAGGGGGAGTTTGTATCATCTTTATAATATGGTCCTTTAATATTGATGGTATTTTTAGGTCCTTAGGATCAGTTAGTGCCCACTTTGTCATTGTGTCAAAGGGGGAGAAAGTTCCTATTGTGAGAGTGCTTGAAGAGAAAGAAGTTGAGATGAATGATGTTTGTTGACATCAATTACAAAGGGGGAAATTGTTGGATAGTTATTATTTATGTCATGGTGATTTCATGGAGGTGTCTTGGTGAGTGGATGAAGTAATTTGATAACCTAAATAACAATGACAAAGTGTGCAATGTGTTTGTCTTAGTATGCTTAATGGAGGCTTAGTTAATCTTCAATTTTGGCATGATTAGAGATATTAAGGGATGAGTATGGTTATTAGATAATGTGAAATGGGTCCTATCAATGGTAAAAGATGATTGGATATCTTTTTTTCATGACTGGAATTCATTTGGTAGTCTATAGTTTTCATCTAGATAGTTTGGGTCTAATGGCAAAAAATCTAAGCAAGTAGTTTGTTGACATCACCATTTCCATGTGTGGATGAGTCATAGGGAGTTGGTAATATGGATGTGATCACAGTAATTACTATTTTATATGTGATAAATCTTAGCTCATTCTCATAAATGAAGTAAAATATTTATGGGTGCAAAGTTGGGCTCCCAAACATTTTGACAGTGTTTCCCATACTTAACCAAATTTGTAATGTGGTAAAAAGAGTCAAGTAAGAATTTTGATGATGGAATATCTCACACATGTGGATGTTTCATAATAATATGATCATATGGGTTTGTTCCTTTTTGAGCCTATCTATTTTTTTTATAAATTTTAGGTCAATTGAAGTGTGTCAAAAGATATGCATGTTCAACATTGGCCTTCTAGACAAGTTTTTGACATAGTTGGCTCTGTGATAGAAAAATCTAATTGATAATTTTAATATAATTATATCTCACATGTATGAGGTTTGTAGGATCAGTTTTTCACATGATTGGTTTCTATATTTTAAGGAGATAATATGGTCTATATTTGAGATCATACGAGTGAGTGAGGTACACATTATTGATGTTCAATGTTGGATTCTTAGATAGATTACAATAGTCCCTATACTTTGTCATTTTTACAAGAGTTAAAGTTTACGACCAAATAGAAATCCAAAATTTCATTTGGGATCCTAAATATTTATCTAACATTGTGTTTCAAGTCAAAAAATTCAATGTGTTTGAGGTTTAATGCTGAGCAAAGGTAAAGGATAAGGATCTAATAGCAAGCAAGTGTTTGTATATATTGATTGAACGATGAGTGATATAAGATAAATATATAGCTAATACACATAGATAAATGGCATGTTTTTAATAAATATTTTAATATTACAAAATATTAGATCAACTATCTAAAGTTTAACTATAACCATTTTAATTCAAATATTTGAATTTAATAAAGGGAAAAACCAGTCTATAGTTTTTGGACCATATCTTTTGATCAAGGATGAATCTGATCATGGTGTAAAAATAAAAGTGATAGAGGAATCCAAGAAACATTTTTAAATATATATTCTAATATTTATAAGTATTTTTATATAAATATATTGAGCTCTAAAGTTGATTATGTGTTTGTGCATGCTTTGAAAGTTACTCAAGAAGGGTATTTGAGCTCGTTTTGATGTTTTGATATCTCATGATAAATTATCTATAGGGGAGTGTTGTAGAATACATAAGTATTATTTTTGTTCATTATTAAGGTCTAACCAATATCATTTAGTATAAACAAAGGTTTAAAAGTCAACTATGTATTCATTCATGGTGATTGTGTGCATAGAATATTGTTTAAGCATTTTGTTCTTAAGTAGAAGGGTATTGTGATGGATATGGACACTTAAGGAGGACCTATACATAATTTGGCATGGGTTAATTAGTTGGAAAAGTTTTCCTATGTTCTTTTTTTTCTAGGAGAAGTTTCAAAGAGATAAATGGGTCTCCATAAGACCTAACAGTGGCTTAGGCCTATTTGAAGTGGATTATGCTTAAGTGTGATCCATGTAAGATGCCTTAAGGGTGAAGGAATATATTTTGTATAATAAATTAGTTGATAATTCATGATATCTCTATATATAGTGATATAAAAGGTGATGATGTCAAGAATTTAGGGGAAGACTTGTGAGATAATTGCAAGGTGTTTGTGAGAGTTATCGAGTGAAGGAGAGGTGGAGTGCCCAATTGATGAGTAAAAGAGTAAATTTTTTTGTTAATTATGTATATGACATGTAAGTCATATCTATGATGTTGAAATAGTGATCTTATAGTTTGAGGATATACAAATATCTTTGAGTGTGCATATGAGGAGAGTTTAAGTGAAGAAGGAGAGAGACTATGGCATGACTATGTGAGAGGCTTGTATGAGATAAAGAGAGAGTTTGTGTAAGGGTTATAAAATGGAGATCCATCATCAGGTGTTGATTACGTTAGTTTTAAGGCATATTTTTTCAAAGGAGGGTCTAAATAACATGTTATTCTTTACGGTCAGTTGCTCCTTGTGAAATAGGTGTTTCACTAAATACCTTTGGTTAAGAGGATATGATCAAGTTTTGATAGTCTATATGAGTTTATTAGTCTATTGTTTGTAATTTTTTATAGGATAGTAGTCCATTTGTTTTAGGCTTGAGAGTGGGTTTTATTCCCAATGAGGGTTTCCCATACAAACTATGTGTTATGTGTTTGATCTTTTGTATGATTTGAATGAATGAGCTCTCTTGTTATTGTTTCTTGATAAATTTTATATATGTTTATTGTTTAATAGTTTGATAGGGATAAAATTGTAATTGAAATATCTAGGCTCACTAATTCACACCCCCCTTAGTGATTGTACCTATAACATAACTTCAGTTGTAAAAAATATTCAAAAATAACCTTATTATGTTATAATGTCATAATATTATGATCTTAATAAAACCATAGAGGTAGGGGCTAAATTTCCATCAAATTTTCCCCATGATAACTTGTGAAGTCTAGTAATATCACCTTACAACATGTCTTACAATTAAAATAATAAACAATCCTCTTATATTAATCCTAATTCCATTGTAATAATTTCCTATAAAGATTTTCATATTCTTGTCACACAAAGAGGCCTCATGGAGGACAATTTAATTCAAATATAGATAGTATACCATACATATCAAAACCTAGCATGTAAATTTAATCATATAGATATGTCAAATGCACATCTTATTTTGTCACTCCCTTTAATAAGAGTCTTATTTGAGTTGATAGGTCATAAAATTAGGGTTTTGACCTAAATATATAAAAAACTTTAGGAGAAAACATGTTCAATAACCCAACTATTGATGAAGTGTATTTTGCCTCTATGTAGAATAATGAGTAAAACATAGTGGACAATGTGAAAGCAACATCCAATTTAGGTCAATGTTTTGTAAGCACACAAATAAATACTTAACAACAAAATGTGATTTTAAATAACAATAAGAATGTTCCATAAACTAAAGGGGTAGGAGTTTCTACTTCACAACCTCAGTTAACTACCTCTAATCCTTAACCATATTCTTCTTCAAGCACCCAAAAAGAAGGATTAAGTAATCAACCAATTACCAATTCTATGCCATAAAAAATGTGACAAATATTACTCCAACCCAACAGGTGATGAGTAATATTACATTAAAATAGGCATGGTCAAACATATCCATGCAACAAAGGTAAAACATATTTCCACCTCAAAAAGGGGTAAAAAATGTTCCACCTCACCAAGTAGCAATGAACATACATTTTTAGCCAAAAAATAACATTCTATCTATAACCAAATAATGTCTAACCAACAACATACAAGTATTAGTCAATAATAGATGCTGAATTTTCAACATGTGCCCACTTCCTAATAGGGATTCATGTAACCAAGAAATTCTAATGTTCCAAAATTACCTATTAGGAAATAATTTCCTTTCATGTAGATTGTATAATAATTTGAATGATAATGTCTTATTTCACAAGTTCCCCTTAATTATAAAGGTATCAATAGTTAGCAACATGTCCCTATTCAACCTCACAAGCACAATACAACCATATACCACCATCCCAACTATAGTACTCTCAACATAAGGACTACATACCCAACCACCACCAAAATATTACACAACCATAAGTGTAATTTCAATAATTTCACCCTAACCCACATATGCATATTATTGGTCTAATACCTAACCAATCCAACATTCTCCAACAAATGACTCCACAATACCCCAATAAAAGTAATCCACTTGTGACTACACAACCTCCACATCAATAGGCCAATGATCCCATTGATTTTCTCTAACAAGAGCTATAATAAATGAAGGATTCAATTGACCTCATTCAAATGGGGAAACAAACAAAAAATTTCAAACTAGATGATGTGTGTTCTTACCCTTTTAACATGGAGTACTTATAGATACCATTTCTTCTAGGGTATGAGCCACTAAATTTTGAAAAATATAAGGGGAAAGGTGACCCCAAAGCCTATTTGATATAATTATTTGTCATGTGTCAACCAATGGACTATAATGACATATACCTATTGTTTTTATTCTCAAGAATCCTAATAAGGAAAGCATTAGAATGGTTCTTGAAGTTACCCAAGAATTCAGTATCTAAGTTTGATGATCTTTTGAACAATTTTTTGCAACACTTATATTACAATCTTGAGAACAAGATTTCATTTTTTAACTTAACACAGGCCAAACATAAAGTCAAAGAAAGCTTCATAATATATATATATATATATATATATATATATATATATAGTAATGGAGATCCCTTGCAAGTTAATTTACTCATAGTCTACCAAATAAGTATATAGACATTATGTTTACCAAAAATATACATAATGAGATATTTTACAATTTAGGGTTGCAATGTGTGCACACCTTAAAAGAGATAATTAACAAAGGTTTGTTGTTTGAGAGAGCCCTCATCAACAAATAGATCATTAAACTATCCTTGTTCAATCAAAACCCAAACCAAATCAGAATAATGGCTAGAATCAAAATATAGTCCAAACATAAGTGTCACATCAAACCCAAGCCAATAACTCTGACAGACCCAAGTAATTCAATCACAATAATAATGGTTTTGGTAATGGAGTAATAGATTTGTGACATGTTCAAATGGTGCAACCATCATTTTCACATCCTATGTTGCATATGCATATCACTCCTAACCAAAAACCTATTCATCAAGTGAAATAAGTGTAACAACCTATAATAGTGTAGAAAATATGATAAACACAACCTATGCTGTTGTAAAACCCTCCTCTAAGAAGAACTATGCTTATGTATCATATTTTTAGTAACCTTGGAGAACCTATTGAGATTGTATTTTTCAATCTTACCATAACTAATATGATTAGATGGCTTATTTTTAAAGGGATAATTCTTGAGGGTGTTAACATTTGATACTAGTATAAGCCACATGAATTTTATTAATATCATTAGGTCAATGGCCATAATTTGTAGTGATGTTTGAAAATTAACATGTGATCAAGAATATGATTGAAAATGGAGAGATATCATTGGATCATGAAGATTTTACATCCAATAAAAACCTTGGAATTTATCAAAATCCATTTATTTAACATAACCAACAACAATAATAACAATAACAACATCAATAGTAGTGGCCAGTGCAACAACAACAATAATATCAAGAATCAAGGACCAACCAATAGATTCAATAGAACCAATATTAGAATTAACAAGATAGAAATAATAGATAGAACCAAGGTTAGAATATTTAAAATAACTAATAGACCTACCATCTAGTTGCACATAACTACAACTCAGTTATAGGCTATATTGTAGGAGGTCACATTAACATCATTTCCATTAATCCAATACCAACTACCAACTAGATAAGACCATTTCTAATCATACCCAATCAACCAACCTATTCATGTAATCCTTCCTTGATCTAGGACTGCACATAGGTGAGCTATCAAGTAGGTATTCCCATATTTAGACCTTATACCAATAACTTATCATTAGCCCATGACTACGCACAAGTACACCAACAACTAGGACTTATCCTATCTGGTCCCCCTCTACAATCATTTGTTAGAAACACTGGTCTTATACCTAATCCTAATTTTTCAATCATAACATTGTAGTCAAGGATTACCATATCATGTGCACAATCATCTTCAACTTCACCCATCATCCAACCAAATATTTTACCTTAGAACAAGCCATTTCCTACTATCCTAGAAAAGATGTTTGATGATATGGAACAATTTTAAAAAATGCTAGTATAAATCTCCATTTTAGATTTTTTTGTGTATGTTTACTATCCAAAAAAACACCTTTATATAGTTATTTATCCAATCCAAAGTTCTAAATGACATATCCATTGACAAATTTCAAGCTTTACTTGGAAACCTATCTCCAAGCCAGCAATTAATCTTCAGTCAAATTGATATGTCACCCCTTGGCCCATTACATAATAATCCTTTATACATTGAGGTCTATATAACATGGCATAAAGTGAAATTCATCCTTATAGATAATGGATTAGGACTACATATTCTATCTCTAAATTTCATCAAGCTTCTTGGGTACATGATAATAGATCTCCAGGTAAAAACAATCATCATCAAACCCTATGACAATGAGGAATGAGAATCACAAGGTACCATCAACTTATGAGTTTTCATCAGGGCTTTGACCCATGATACACTTTACCATATGTTAGATATTTGTTTTTTATATAATATTCTTTTGGGTAGACCTTGGATACATGAGATTCATGCAATGCCATCAACATTTAACCAGTGTATCAAGTTCTCCCATTAAGGAATGGAGGTGAATATTCCAAGATATTTGCATCCATACAAGCATTGTAAACATTTATAAAATAAGTTCAAGATTTATAAATACCATTTTATCATGAATCTAATTACCAACAAGGACAAAGGGAAAAAAATACTTATTTATTTACTAGAGGCTAATTGCAATGACCCTGATACCCTTGATTCAGTTTCCCATATGTTGCCTCCTAAGATGTTTAATCATTATACTATTTTTGATAATGGCCTAGGAGAATACTTGACCCATGACACCTTTCACATTACAAAACTTACATATAACCCCAATTCCCTTGGAAGACTAAAAGCCAAACCCCTCATACAATGGCAAAGAAAGGGAAAAATCCATCAACATAATTCATCACCTATCACTTTCATAACAATCTCTAGCCAAGAGTAGGACCCTCTCTAAGGTAGTGAATAATGGTTATATAATGAAAAATTGGCCAATTGTCATAAGAGTTCCAAATATCCCATTTCTAATTAGATTATGGAAAACCAAGACTATGAAGGAGGAGGCCTCGAGTTAAATCAACAAGGATCACTTGAACTAATTTTTATGACTAAGTACAAAGAAACCTATGTACTTAGATTTAAAATACCTAGGAGTGACCCCATTCATCTTATTCAAGTTCTATCACCAACGACTAGTGATGATGCTAAAAAAGAAGTAGAGTTCAATCATATCCCATTCGATGATCTAGACCATACCAATTTATTTGATGAAATTCCATTTTTACGCTTTAACCAATCATTCATCATAACCCATTACCATTATATTATCCCCAACTAATGGACTAGGGACAACAATAATCCAACATGTCAATTGATGAGTTTTAGAATGATGAGGCCTTTTTCAACTTTCTAGGCCTTAGGGATAATGTTCCATTAGGAGGCCACAAGAAAGGGTTCTCAATCAAGTTGGATCCTAAAGCCTATTTTGGAGAGTGGGTGAACACCCTTAGCCAAAAATAATTAACTAAAACATTAAGGTCTTCAAGTGAAAACCTCTTTGAGGTACTTTTGAACATGTTAAAAAGTAAAGATAAAGGTCACTCTAGTAGTGAAAACCTATTTAAGAAGCCTTTTGATGGGGGTGTTTAACCTTCTTCAAATATAAACCAGGAGACCACCAATGATGAAAATGTCTATAAGTCTAAGTTTAGTCTTGAAGAAGAACATACTTTTAATCAAATCATATAGGATACCAATGATGGAGAGCTTGCCTATGAGTCTAAATTTAGTCTAGAAGAACAACAAAATTTTGATTAAATTATTTAGGAGTTCTTAACAACATTTGTTACATGGCCATCCCTCCCATTGGGAGATTTTGATTCATCATGTCTAGGAGAACTTGATGAGCCAGTCCTAATAAAGGACTCTAACATTAAAAAATAGTTCAAATCTTTGCCTACTATTCTTGAAAATGGTTCAACCCTTCTAGTGGAAGATACTTTAGAGGTAAACATTGAGACTCTATATGACTTGAAATATATAAAACTAAGCACATCCATCACTAAAGAGGAGCATGAATTCCTTACAGCCTTACTGAGTGAATTTGTAGATATATTTGCATGGGCCTATTCTAATATCCTTGGTTTGGACCCCACCTTGGTTATTTACCACATTATGGTACATACTAATGCCAGACTAGTGAAACAAAAGTTATACAAAATGCATCCTCACATTACTATATTAGTCAAGAAAGAGTTAAAAAAATCTTTGAAGTGAGATGTATTAGGTCAATCAACTATTTTGAATGGATTTCTAATGTTGTATCCATCAATAAAAATCTAGAAGGAATTAGAATCTACACTAATTTTAGAGACATTAACAAATTTTTCCCCAAGGACAACTTTTCATTACCAAACATTGAAATGATAGTCAAGTCCATAATGGATTATGAAATGCTTTCACTGATGAATGGATTCTTAGGCTACAATAATATCCAAATATCACTAGAAGACCAACACAAAATAACATTCACCATTATATGGGGAACATTATGTTATGAGGTTATTCCATTTGGTCTCAATAATGTAGAGGTCACCTACCAAAGAGCTAGGATAAGTCATATTTCATGATATGATACATGACATTATTGAAGACTACATCAATGACATACTAGGTAAATTAAAGACCAAGGCTAATCACCTAGTAGCATTAAGGAGTATATTTGAGAGATTGCATGAGTAAAAAGTTAAGATCAACCCTAAAAAGTATGTTTTTGGAGATACTTCGTGAAAATTTATTGGCTTTATTATGTCTCATCGAGGCATTGAAGTTGATCCATCAAAATTATGAATCATAACAAAAATGACACCACTAACCAATTTGAATCATCTCCATAGTTTGTAGGGAAAGATCCAAACTATTAGATGCTTCATATCTCAATTGGCAGAAAAGTGTCATCTTTTTACATGTCTTTTGAAGGTGTCACATTTATTTGGGATAATCATTGTCATAAATATTTTCAATAGCTAAAGGACTATATTTCAAATCCATTAGTTTTATAACCTCCTATACTAGGGAAACCATTCCTTCTATGCCTATCAACAATAGATAAAGCCTTGGGGGAACCTATAGCTCAACACAATGAAAATGGAAAGGAGCATGACATGTAATATCTAATCCATACATTGGTTGTATATGAGCATAATATATGCCTATTGAAAAATATTATCTAGTTATGGTCTTAATAGATTATAAATTATGTCATTATATGTTGAATAATAAGACCATGGTCATTTCAAAAGTAGATATGCTCAAGTATCTACTATTTAAGATAGATTTGCAAGGCCATATGGATAAATGTATCATACTTCTTAGTGAGTTTTAGATAGAATATGTGAACTAGAAATCCATCAAGGGGCAAGTTCTTTCAGATCATCTTGTTGAAACACCCCTTATAGACATATACCCACTCACATTTTAATTTCCTGATGAATCCATCATGACCATAATTGACACACATCTTGAGATGTAGAATCTATACTTTCAGTAAAATATAGTTTTGATGAAACTCTACTTCATTGTTTACCTTTGATAAAATATATAATAGTGTTACAAGAAGTTTTTGGAGTATGTGGAGCCCACACTAATAATAAAGTCATATCTAAAAAGCTCTTACGTACTGATTAATATTAGCCAATGATAGATATAGATGAAACTATATATGTTAAAATATGTGATAAATGTTAATGGCATGCTAATCTGATTCATTCCCCAACCAAGACTTTAAAACTAATGTTGACACTATGGCCATTTGCTACATGGGGCCTTGATCTCATTTAGAAGATAAACCCCACCTCATCTGATGGAAATAAACATATCCACACCACCATATAATATTTCTCTAAGTGGTTTGAAGATATACCCCTCACATGACTAGAAAGTAAATTTTCAAATTCATCTTTAACCATCTCATCTACCACTATGGTATCCTCTTTAAAATTATATATGATAATGGTGTATCATTCAAACATAAGGACATTGAGTCACTATATGTTGATTATAAAATTACTCAACATTTTTCCATTATATATTACCCTCAAGGTAATAGCAAAGAAGAAGAATCAAATAAGACCATTGTCAGCATTTTAAAAAAGATTATCGATGATGTCAATCATGATTGGCACCTTTAGATATTACATGCACTCTAGGTATACTTTACCAATCACTACACCCCCATAGGTGCCACTCCATACTCACTTGTTTATGACACTGAGGCTATAGTTCCCACTGAGGTCAATTTACCTTCTTTGTGTATTTCATTGAAGCATGTCCTATATGATGAAGACTATCAATTAGCTCACCTAAAAGAGCTAGAATTACTTGATGAAAATGATTGGCTGAAGTAAACCACCTTCAAGCATATCAAAACTGACTCTATGGATAATATAATCAACAGGTGAAACATATGGAATTTGATCTTGGTGATCTTATCCTTAAAGAGAACCAAAATAAAACCATGACTGAGAAGAAGCATAAAGGCAAGTTCAAACTCAACTAATTTAGTACTTTCATCATTATTGCAGACTATGGTGCTAGAGCATATAAGCTCACCACACCATATGGAGATTAACTTGATGACTTGATGAACATTATACACCTCAAGTGTTACTTCACTTGAGTGACTTTGTGTATTGTCTAATAGGACCATTTCAAGTTGTATCATATTATCAAATTTATTCATTGTCTTAAAAATTTACCATATGATTCTACCATGTCATCCTACCATGCCATTTATAATATACTAAATAATGTTTGACCCTCCCTACCTAGCCTATTTAACCTTGTTTCATCCATTATTTATACTTTTATCATGAAGAATTAGATCAGTTTTAATATTTATTTCAAGAATTCTAGATAGAGGCAATATTTTGGAGTAGTATCACAAAATTTTGGTAGTTACATCCTTTATTTCTTGTTTAATTTTATATCATAATTTATGTGTTGGGCTTGATTATAACCACCTTAGGGAAAATTAGTGTCTCACTAGTCTTACTACTAATTATAACTACCTATGGGAAATAATTTTTTATATGCCTTGACATACGAACTTGCCATTATTATGTCTTACTATGTTTTTATGGCAACTATGACTATTTTATTTGAATTAGATTCTACAATATTTAGATTCCTCCACTATAAATTGGAACTATTATGACTTGAAGCCATTTTTGGGACTATGTGGATAGTGCTCAAATTTTTTTGAGTTCAGCTCAATCCCCCTTCACCCCATTTTTTGAGAAACCTAAGCCATGATATCACCATTTTATGAGAAACCTAATCTATGCTCTCACCATTTTGTGAGCAACCTAAGTAATGCTCTTTCCATTTTGTGAGCAATCTTTAAGATTAAATGCTCTCACCATTTTGTGAACAATTCTAAGTTTGAACACTCTCAAAATTTTGAAAGCTTGGACCATTTAGTATCTTTTCATTATTGATTGACTTGATACACTCCAAAATTTCAAAAACATTTGTACAACCATTTAGAAAAAATAAAAACATTGACCACTTCTTAGCCTTAAGGATTCTGGGAACCCTCACTAACTCACAAGAAATCAATTTTCATTTAGTTTACCCATTATTTTTATCCTTTTTATCCCATTAAATTTCCATTTTTCAAGATCATTCCCATATTTTTATAACACATCCATCATGTTTTCTTTTTTCATCATTTTCTTCTATCCCATTTCTTGGGAGAACTACATTTAGCTTGAAGTTTTTGTTGGAAATCATGTCCATGGAAATATGTAGGCAACATCCACTTTCCTAGTGCATATGGAGATATCTTGGCCACCCACTTCATTTTATTTTATTCCCACATCTTGTTATTTTTTAAAAATTTGTCACCTGTTTTCTAGGGGTAATGTTTGCCTTGTTTATGTTAGATTATTTATACTAACATTATGACTAACCATTTTTTGTTTTTTTGTTTCTCTTTGTATTTTTATTTTTTATTTTTATTTTATTATTTATTTGTGTGAATATTTTTTTATTTAAGTATTATTGCCTTGATTCAGTCTATGTGCATTCATTGGGTGACTTATTGTGTATTATTATTGAATCCATCCATATTCATGTGTCAACATTATCATCATGGTTTTTATAATTGGTGGATTATTTTATCTTGAGTATTAGATCAGGAGTTAGTATTTATGTATATTACATTAAGTACTCATGGTGTTCTATCATAATGCTTACTATCAAATGCTACAATAAAAAACATCTTCAAGAAGTTTACTTGGCAATACAACAATGATATCTCTTTAACACTAGCACCATCAACATTTCCAATCAAATCCAAATCATATCCCAAATAGAGTAATTTAAAAAAATAAATAATTATCCTCCTTTCTATTTCAAATGAGCATCTCCCTACTAGCAAGTTTCCTAATTCATATTTATCCTCTATATCAATTTGACATCATTATCTTTGTCATCATCATTGCATATCATGTTTACCATAATTGGGGTACAATGCTTATAACCACCTTTGGGAAAATCATTTCACATCATCTCACTTGTATTTATAGTGATTATATCCACCTTCAAATAAATCATTACATTCTCACCAATTTGAGGGTTAATGGTTATTACTGCCTTGAGGTAAATTATTCACTTTATTCCACCCAACTACAGATTGTTTTCCATAATTAAGATACTAATGATCATAATTGAATATTGGAAAATCATTGTATACCATCCCACTTTAATCTTCATATTATATATGCCACTATCAAGGTCCAATGATTATAACCACCTTTGGGCAAATCATTGCATACCATCCCACTTACATTCTCAGTGATTCTACCTAACTTTGGGTTGAAAACCACTCATTTCCTTATTTTGAAGGAACATTTTTCAACCCATTTCACCAACCACTCCCTTGAGGGGGAACCCTAAAATTCATCCATTACCATTAAATTTGTAAGCACACAAAATCTTTTTATTCTTTGAAAATATGTTACTATGCTTATAGCTTGTAAACACCTTCCCAAATAAGGGAAAATTGTAGACACCTAAAATTGGAAACCAATGGATTCATACCAGACTTTGGATAAATTCTTAAAAACTTTTGAACATCTAGCCTAATAATTTCCAAACATCTCAAATTTGGATTCATAAAATACAATTTGGCTTATAAATCAATTAAATGGGACAAATGCACACATTAATTAATTCAAATTTTTTGAAAATGTCAAAAATCCTAAAAAGAATTAATTAACATGATAAATTAAATAAAATTCCTAAATTAAACTATCCATGAGTAATTAAATTAATTAAAAAAAAGAAATTTAAAAATCAAAGAATATCAAAATAATTCATAATTACCTTTTATGAGTTAACCAAAATCCAAAATATCCCACCCATGCCTATTCATTGCTAATCATGAGGTTTGGACATCTAAATCTTTTGGGATTAATTAACTTAAAAAGGTAAGGTTTTAACCCATTCTAAGCCTCAACTACACCTTAAATCACCTTGGGTTAAGGCTAGTTGCTAAACCTATAAATACAAGTCTATACCTCTTCATTGCTTGGACATAGTAATGTTATAATGCTTTTTGTATGACAAGAGTGAAATATATAGATTTATAATGCCAAAATTATAAATCACAAGCTATGACATCAATCCATGAGGTTAAATTAAGCAATCATGAGCCAAACCATAGTGCTAAGGAGATAAGGAGCCACACAACTCCATTTGCCAAATATATCTTAAGCACAAGTTGAGCAAGCCAAATGAAGAATTATATTGGAGCATTCAAAGAAGGTAATAAATGTTGTTTTTATTGAATTTTATTTGTGCTTTTTCAAATTAATTGATTCACCATGTTCCCCCCTTTTATATATGCAAGATAGTGTGTTTATTTTCATTTTAATTGAATTTCATTATGAAGCTAACATAATATCTAACCACCCTTCTTGTATTCCTTGATCACACATGTAATATAATGTTTCATGATCTTAAAACCTTATTGTTTTTTACACATTTACATACTTTATTATTTAAATTCGTGCCAAATTGGCAACCCTAAATTAGTATATTTAGCATTTGCCTTGTCCTATTTTTCTTAGCATTTAGCGTGGTTATTCTATTATCTTTGGATCTAAAGTGGATGTTTTAATGTCACTAATTCTTGGAATCAATAATAGTAATCAAATACATGGCCATATTACACTTTTGAATTTATTTCTAAATGGAAAAGTATAGCCTCTTGTTGATTTTATTTATTTGCCTCAACTTCTTGAATGCAATTGAGTTCTAATTTTAACCTAATTTGTTTGATTTGTACATATTTATCAATGTGTTTTTCTTGTAAGGGTTGATATTTAATACATTATTTAGGAAAATTTTCTTTTTTTAATTCTAATTTTAGAATCTTTTTTTGTGATTTTTCCATTTCTATTTCTAATTTCTCAATTTTATTCACATGTGACTTTTCTTGATCAATGTGCTTGTTGATATTACTAGATTCAAAAATTTCATATGTGAATTTTTAATCCCATGGGATAATTAGAGAATAAGTAATAATGTATGGGTCATCCAATTATTATTGAGATGGTTGAACTCTACAATATTGAAAAGGATAATCATCAACTAGGAAATAATAAGAGTATCCCACATGTATAAATTTTAAACATATGTGTAATGTAAATAGTACTACTTCCTTTATATGTATATAAGGTATTCCAAATAATAAATTTTAATTGACCATATATAATTTGGAATAACATAGGAGTCATTTTTGACCCCAATGTTATGTCTAAAGTGATAAAAAAAAGAATTGGTTTTGTAGAACCATCTATGCATTTAATAATTTGATTTATTTTCTAAAGGCTACAAATTTTAACACCCAATTTTTGTAATAAATTATTACAAAAAAATGTTCATTCTAGTTCTAATATCAATAAATACTCTTTTAATTCCTTTGTTTTGTGTTCTTACTTGGATGTATAGTGGTATATTTTTTGGGATTGCATCTTGGTGTCATAATTCCTCATTATCAAAAGTGATTCTTGTGTCCACTTCTTTTAAAACATTCATGATTGAAGTAAAGGAAATAGGTTGTGTGTTACTAAGAATAAAATTGTACCTCAATGTCGTAAATGTCCTTATAGACTAAAGAGGTGTTTGGTAACTCCAAAATTGAATTTTTGGCATGACAATTCCTTAATTGATTGATAATGCCATATGCTTTGGATTGATTTTCTTGTCATGATGGAGAATGAGGGGTTTGGGAGAATGTTAACTATGTATATGATGTGGTGGAATATCTCATCAATTATTAAAAGCATGAATTTTAGTACCTAATATAGTCTTGGGTGAATAATGAGAGTAGAATGGTAATTTTTGGAACCTTGGAATCTAGGTAGAGTAATGAAAGGTGTCATGGATGCTCTTTGATGTCTAGTTGTGATTAGCAACATTTCTAATTGTATATGTAAATAATGAAAAAATGATTGCATTTTGGATTTCCTTTGGGCAATATCAATGGTATTTTAAACCTATCATTCTTCTTGTACATAGGTTATACTTGATTTGACAATTTTTTACATGGAGGGTGTTTGCATTTTATCATTTATAACCTTATGATTTGAGCACATAGATGAAATTGAATTAATAAAATATGAAACCCTATAAGGTTATAGCCCTAAGTAAAATATAAGGTTACATAAGGTTTGATCGATATACAGGTTCACCAAATGTTTTATCTATTTTTGAATTAATATTTCAATTAGACCTAAACTAGATAAATTGAATTGAATAAAGAAGGGTATAGGAAATACAATCCTAAATAGCAAACTAAAGATGAATAACTAAAATATACAAAAAGAAATTTAAATTAAAAATGGTGAACTACATAAAAGAGATATATACATAGCTTTTTGAGTCATTAGGTAAATGTAGAGGAAAAAGGAGTGCATGAATAGAAATAACATAGAAAAATCAAAAAATGAGCTAATGCCCTCAAGGAAAAGAACACCCAATAGGACAAGATAAATAGTTGATATTATCCTTGTTGGCTAATTTTTTCCTTTTATATAAAGCTGTAGCTTCTATAAAAGTTAGGTGCAACTATGAAAATTAAGTCTTCTTACATTGATTTGATCTTTATAACCTATGTGGAGAGCTATATATTCCTTCTTAAATTTGTAAACCCTAGCTTTATACCATGAGGAGATAAATGATAATGAATGAATAAAATGGGGTAGTGGGTGGAGTTATGTTATACCTCAATACCACACTATGTTAATCATTTCCTACATACCAATACTCTGAATAGGGATCAGACCTTCATGTACTTATCCCACCTAAGTGCTTGTGAGATTATGTTCATCTAACTATATGAATTCATCTATAATTAGTTTTAATACTTGATCATTCTTGGCTAGGATTGTGTGAAACTAAATTTATACTTGAATTATGACTACTTTAAGTGTGTAGAAGATGATTTAAAAATAATTATAAAATTTTATCTAATATTCACTTGTGGAAATAAGCTTGTGTATTGGAGTTGATAGACTTGCCAAGATGTTTATAATGAAACAATTGAATTTGATTTTATATTAATTAAAGAAGGGGAAATACCCATTGGAGAGATTTATAATATTTTGGTTGACCCTAATAATACATTAATTTTTAAAAAAATTAGTGTTTTCACAAATGATAGGATCAATAGACAAGGGCATAAACAATAGGCATTCTTGTCTTGTTGGGCAGTATTGTCCCTTCAAGAAAGGTGTTGAGTTTTGGGTCTGAGTTAAAGCATAAAAATGCATAAAGGTTTTTTTAAATAATAATATTATTTATGTATGTGATATTTAATGGCCTTGTAGTGAAATATGGTCTTGTCTTATGTTTAGGATAGGTTAATTTATCCAAATAAGTGTCAATTAAGTGCACATGTCAATAAATGGTAAAAGGGGATAAAAATAGTCATGATTAAGTATTGGTGACCAAAAATAAGTTATAAAAAATTGAAGAGTATCCAAATATTTTTTAACAAATGTTGAGGCATAAACCAAATGTAATAATGTTCAAATGTGGAAGAAGTGAAGGTAAGTAATATTCCTAGATTGTATATATGAATTACAATAATGAAACTCAATAAAAAAAGTCAATATAAGAATAAGAATGCTCCCATGGGAAATAATAATTGTATTCTCATGTAATATGTATACATAAATGTATGTGATTATGTAAGTTTAATTTAATAATTAACATATATTATTAATAATTATAGGAGTGTAAAAATAACATGCCATAAATAATGTGCATTGGGATAAAGCTACTATAAAATATATATCATTGTAGGATAAATGTCACAAATTTATAGATTGGGATAAACAATTAGAAATCAAGTTCAAAGTGAAAAAAAATATAAGGAATATAAAAATATTCAATTAAAGAGAATATTTAAATGTGTGTCGAGATATAATAAAAGAGGGAATAAGTAAGATAAAAAACATGAAGAATATATGTACAATATATTATGTTCCTATCAATAAAATTTCCCTTCAATGGGATTCTCATATGAATGATATGCATCATACATGTCATAATCATGTACTATACTATATAAACATAAAATTAAAATTTTAGCTAAAACTATGCATTTGTGACCACTCTTCTACACAATTGGATCTAGACCTATCTTAGGTCCCTTTTTGATCACTTTCAACTGCCTTACACCCTCTTATAAGATGATAAATGACCCAAAAATAAAATTATCCCTATCCTTATCAATCTTAGAAATTTTTAGGCCCTACCTAACCCTTATCATGATCAAAACACCCATTAGATAGGAGGACCCTAGGGGATAGGAGTGAATTGATCTAGTGTCCTCCCCCCCTCTCCCATATTCCTACCAATGGTTAATATGTCAAATTCAAAGATATATGAAGTTCATCACATGTCCCTAATTATCCCCATTCAAATTATTGTGAATTTTATGACTATATAGACACTTTTTAAACCATTTAATACATAAGTGGCTTCTACATTAAAAATCACCAGAATCAAACTTGCACACTAAGAGTGAGATATCTATTTGTCAAAATTATAATTGCATACAATCCTAGTAGACTAGAGCTCAAGTATGAATATATTATAGGTAAAAATTCATGGTTAATCCATCTAATCACTTTAGTATTACACTAGAATCTAGCACATTACACCAGTTATTCACACACCATTGTATCTTAGGATAACTACAAATTTTGATCCATCTTCAGAGTATTGGTATGTAGGTAATGTTCAACACATGGGGTGTTTAATTCTCACCTAAATTTAACCATTGACTTATTTCTTCCCATGGATTTGTATTGGTATTCACATGTCAAGGAGTTAGGGTTTTAAAGTAAAATTAGTATTACAATGATCTCTTCAAGTGATCATAAGTTCTTACACTAGATACATGATCTACAAATGAAAGCATATAGAACATAAGAACTTTGGATTCCTCACTACAAGAGGATGAAGCACCTTAGGTTAGACATTAGTGCCACCATTATTGTGTCCTCTTCCTATAATTGTTGTACATGCCCATATCTAATTTATGATTACTAATTCTAGCCACTAGACCTCTCTACATAGTAAGTTTTAGATAATGATTCCTCCCAGAGGCACAATTTATATCTAAGTATTTATTTTCTACTTACACTACTATTTTTAGTAAGTTTTTATAGTATAATAGTTCCAAATTAATGAATATTATATTTTTTATACTATTCTCATAATTTTTCATAATAGTGTTTTCATTTAAGGATTTCACACAAATCCCCAAATCTAATTAAACATAATGGTGAACCCACTTATTGACAAATATTACAAAATCTAGATTACCATTAAGGTTTCCTTATACTTTCATTTCTATAGTAAGGTTTTAGATCTCTGATTTCATAATTAATGCTCTTCATCTTGATAATAATGACCAAAATTATTTATCACTTCTTATTTTAAGTTGTATAGTTTGATGTACATGTTTTCATTTCATATGGCATATTATTAAGCTATATATCAAATATTGGGTAATTCATATAATAACACAAGTAAAATATATCCTAATTCACAACCATAATAATACACCTCCGTTTCATTTTTATTGTTATATGGTTCACTTTGACTCACCACCTATCACTACTAGATGCCAACACGCACAATTATTTCATTTTGTCTCTACTACAAAATACCTCCAAATTATCTCATCTATCCATTACTATTCACCTTGGGATTGTGATTAACCCTATGGTTCACACTATTATAACTAAATGAGGTTGGGATATGCAAGCTCTAAGATCCCTGAGATACCATATCCTTAATCAACTCAGTAATACTACTACTACCAAGATCTCCATTTTAGAGTTAATTAAATAATCCAACATGTACAAATGCATGTTATATGTATCAATAGATGACACCATTATACCTCAAAATAATTAACCTAATTATGTTTCTTATATCATTAATACCTTATGCTGGACATAAAAGTTTATATCTTTAAAAAAATAAGATCTACCACCACAAAATATCATCAAACAATATCTACCATTATAAATTTAGCTTAGAATTAGTGATATGGGTGTCAAACAGATTTGAATATACAATGGCTCATGATTAAATATTTACAATATCTCTTTCCTTTAACTTCTCAATATACAAGCTGATAACTTATACTATTCTAATATGAACATCTAAGGATTTTATTATATCCCTTACAAGGTTTTGGGTAAAATAACAATGAATCTCATATTGGAAACTATAAATATTTCCACCACATGTTCATTACTGATTATATCAATTATAATATCTTGTTGATAATACCATGGATTGATGATAATTCAATATGTCCCTTGTCATTTACATGCATGTTTAAAGTTTATCTAGCAGGGGTACACATATACATTTCCTATGGATCATGAGTAATTTAAATATTTACATGTCACTAAATCCCCATATAATTATGTCCCTAATATGTACCTTTATAATAAAATAGAGGTATATCCTATTATTCACAAATCAAATATAATTCTTACAATCCCACCAAAAATAACTTTTTCTAATAATATATGTCATTGATAATATGATTTTGGAAAAGGATTATAAAGGACAAGTATTGGTCAAGCATGAAAAAATAATTATCAATCCTATTGATTAATATAAACAAATAGGTAAATATGGCCTCTATTATATTGACCATTGACCTAATTCTAAGATAATTATATCCACTACACAACATATAGTTTTTTATAAATCTATCCAATAAGTCAATTATTCAATCAATCATGTAACTTCACTATCATTAGTATACCTAGAGATTATTTATTAATATGCTTCCCAAAAAAATTTAACACTAGATTAATTCTCTAATCATGATTCCTTTCTAGAATATTTATGAGAATACAAGAATTTCCCTCCCTTCTACTATAAGAATAGGTTTCCTCATTCTAAAAATGTTCATGGATATTTTGGTCATATTGATACACAAGATGATGTTTGAGATAATGGATCTAACACCATACCTACCACACCATATACCATAGACATATCCGCCCTTATTAATGAGGAGACAATTAGATTTAACTATGGTATAGATACAGATCCACAAATAGTTCTCTTAGCTATAACATTACATAGTGATGTTGATAAAAGCATACAATAAACATTACATGATTTCCATGATATATTTGTTTGGGAATGTTCCAATATACAATTTATTGACCCTTATATTTTATTACATTAAATCACACTCTACCCCTATGTTAAACTAGTTAAACAAAATATTCACAAGATGCATCCTGAAGTTGCATTGCTAGTCAAGGAGGAAATTCAAAGAATTATTGATGTAGGTTTTATTTGACCCATAACTTATATTGAATTATTATCTAAAATAATTATTATGGTTAAATTAAATGGAAAAAACTAATGTCATCTAGGCTCAAAATATTTAAATAAAGCTCATCCTAAAGTGAAATTTTCACTACCCAATACTGATATGATTATAGACTCTACCATTGGATATGAGATGTTATCATTTATAGATGGGTTTTTATTATTATAATCAAATATAAAATTGATAAATAATATCACAAGAAATAATTACACCATGGGGCACATTTTTCTACATATCCATGAATTTTTGAGTTAAAAACACATGAGCTACATATTAATGAGCCATGACACACATATTTCATGACCTCATTCACAAGATGATCAAAGATTATGTAGATGATATAATCGATAAATCTAAGTAGAGACAAGATAATTCAATCAACCTACACTAAATATTTGAGGAATTACACTAATATAATGTTTTATTAAACCCTAAAAAGTGTGTTTTCAATTTCACATTAGTAAATTATTAGGATTTATCATCTCTCAATGAAGCATTGACTTCAACCCAAAGAAATTAAAATATATCACTGATATGTATCCTCCTAAAATATTTAAATAACTCTAATCCTTATAAGATCAAATTTAGGCAATTCATAGTTTAATAGCTCAACTAATAGACAAAACCCAACACTTCACATAGCTACTCAAAAAAGATACAAAGTTTAAATGGGATATAAAATGTCAATAAAGATTTGAGTCACTCAAAATATCTATTAAATCAATGCATTCTTATGTCTCTTGTAGACACTAAAATACCACACACAATGGTTCTAGATGTCAAAATACCTCAGAACCCCCTAGCGACCACCTAACCCTTCATGACCCACTAACCAACCCATCAGAACTTGGGTCTAGTTAGATAGTTAAATAAACTAATTAACTTATTAAATAATCCTTAAACGCAACCACTTTTAATTAAACTTGACCCCTTCTCTTTTAGACACTTGACTGTTGATGGTCAGCTTGAACATCAATAGTTAAGATGATTGTTGACAGTCAGGTCTTCCTCATTCTTACATAAATACTATATGTGTGCAAGCTAACATATTAAAATTTAATATTTCCACCTTTCCCATTGCTAATGAACTCTTAAGAAAAAAAATCAATAAGACAACCTCCTAGGGAACCTTCTATCCTCCATCTCTCTTTGCCTATAAAAGGAGGGGAGTAGAATGTGAGATCGATGATCACAAGCATTCTTACATACATGTATTCAAGATATTCAACCAATCTTCTTACAATAATTTAGAAACAATAATATAAATCCAAACCTCTACTAAAATTGCTCTCAAGACAAAGTAAGTTACTCTACCAAAATTACTCCCACCATCAACCATTTATCAAGCAACATGTATATTTGTATTTTAGTCTTATTATTTTGGTTTCTAAACTCTCTCCCCCATCAAAACTTTATGTACCTATCTTCCAACCTCCCATTTCTAACCAAACCTTTAAATAGACCCTTACCTGATTATTGATCCATTTTGAAACTCTTTTTTGAATACTTCCAAAATCCACAAGCAACCACCGATGGTTAGCACAACTGTTGATAGTCACCTCCAACTACCGATGGTTACCCAACTATTGATAGCCATCCTAATTTCTGATGGTAACTATGGCAGGAAATAATAACAAGTTATTTCTAACCCCTTACCCCCAACCAAATCTAACTTTTTGTGTTCCTACCTATTCACAAATCCTTGCCTAATTTTTTCAACCTAACTTGATCTATTTTAGCATTAGTATTGACCCACTATTGATATATTTAATTATTTTCTATATCAAGCATTCATTTTATTCTTATATTTCATTTTAGTTCCTTTCTATTATTTGATGCAAGTATATTCCTTTTGTCTATTTCAACTTAATTATTAACAAAGAATGGATTGATAGCCTCCTAACAAGCTTACACTTCTTAGATCTAGCTCATGGTAGGTATTCCACCTAAATATCTTTATAACAACCCATTTTGTTAGTGTTCTATTATCTACAAGTCATCCTTCCAAGACAAAGAGGAACTCTCCATACTCATCTATATCACATGTGCATAACAACCAGGTTCTTCTACCACACCCTTATTACTAGTTTTTTTTATCTTCTTCCTTAATTAAAAAAATGAGTAGAAATTAAGAGAAGCATTTTGGCATACCCGGTGGGACCCTAGCATCAACTAGGTGCCCCTTTATTATTTTATTCTATTTCATACAATAAAATATGAAATTTCTTTTGGGATTAAAATAAACCTTGAATATATTTATTTCTTGCTTGTTTTAGCTCATATAGTTAACTTAAAAACAAAGTAATTAATCATAGTTTCACTCTTGTTATCACACAATTTACCAAACCACATAATCAATAAACACATGAAAATAAACTTGAGAAAGGGCCAATTAGGATTTCATTACCTAGTGGTAACCTTACCCTTTCTCGACAATCCCACTTAGAGGTCATTATCAAGGAGAAAACCAATACTAAACTACATATTGATTTCCAATATAGATTATTTTTTAGAGTCTTTAACACCTAAAACCAACCTTATAATTCCTTTCTAGTACCTGATCTACAAACCAAATTTTTTTCACACTTTTTAAGGCATAATCCAAAATTGATCTAAAAATAATCCTATGTTTTAAACACACTTTAGTGTATATTTTTATTTCCTTGAGATTTTTTTTCCTCTTTATTGCTTTGTGTTTGAGTTATGATATTTTTGTCATTTATTTTCTATTCCTCACATGGTCTTTACTAGACAACAATTGAGGAACCAAACCAACTAAGAACCATCTTCCTCTTCCTCTTCTTACCTAGAGTATACTTTTGATTTTGAGAGTTCCCCTCATATTTCTCCCCCTCCTACCATGCCTCAAATAGTTTTCAAGGGTGATGTGGATTTCACTACCTTCATTGATAATAACACCATAGCCCTTCAATATTACCTCAACACTTTATCTCACCACGCCCTTAATAATTTGATTCCTCCTATAGATCCACCTTATGGTATGCCTCCCCATCTTATGGTTGGTTCTATCTCTACCCAACCTATGATTACCCAAGCATCTTCTTCCACTCATAACCCATCTTCTACCACCATCAAACTCAATCCAACATCCCAACCAATATCCAAACACCCCCTACACCAACTAATACTTCCAACATCAAGGAAAATTCACCTCATATTACCCATACTTCATCCACCATGGGGGTATCTTCTACCCCTATTTACACCATTCCCCTTATCACTACCAATCCCCTAATTTCTACCCAACTTCAAAATTTAGTGCTTTTCATACCTACTATCCTTCCACCTATTATCACAAGAGTTATCACTCAACCCCAACCAACTACCAACCTAATCATACCTCCAAATCAACCCATACTAATTCCTTAACAAATATGCATGACATCATACCAATATGTTCCTAATACATAAGGATACATATCACCTTCTACCCAACCTTTTATTCCCACAAAGCCTTATGTGGCACTATCCCAACCTCCAATGACCACATACCAATATGTGGTATCTTCTCAACCTTCTACCACTTATCCATATATTATTGCCACCCAACCTCAACCAAACTTACCACACAATTATGGATCTGGCTGACCTCAAATGGATTTGGTCAAAATGTTAATTGACAAAATGACCCACCTAGAGTCACCTATCTCTAGGGCTCATAACCTTTTATCTTATGATTAAATTTGTAATGATCCTATCCATCCATCCATCCCTATCTGATCTTATCCTCCTCAATGGGAATTACCCAACTTTCCCAAGTTCTAAAGCAAGGAAGACCCCTGACAACACTTAAGAGAATTTTTCCATTCTTATTATTTCATTTCATATGATGATGTTCTTCTCCTTCATACTTTTCCCATTTCTTTATCTAGACCAACTTTGGATTGGTATAGTGCTCTCACCAAGCACTCCATATTTTCATTTTCCAAACTTACCCAAATATTTTTAGATAATTTATCAATAAATGTATCTAAAAATGTCTCTATTAATTACCTCTACTCTCTTAGGCAATTTGATGATGAATCAATTACCGATTTTATAGCTAGATGGAGACATCCTATCAACCAGCTCTCTTTCTCTTTACCCCAACCCAAATTGGTTGAGATTTTATCTTGGGGTTATTCCAAACATATCTCACCTACTCTTCAAGTTCAAAATTTTAAGACATTTGATAAGGCTTTCACCATGGCACACAAATTAGAAATCAAAGCCATTGATGAGGGAAAATTGAAACTGAGGAAAAAAGTTTCTAGATTGAAATATAATTAACCTTCCTCATCCAAAACCACAAATCAATCTAACTATCCCAACACCAAACCAAAGGCATCCTCAAAATTGGTTATACTTAAAACTGCTCCACCACTAACTGTCAACCAACCTAGCTAAACCAATTCCTTTAACTCTTCTATCTAACAAAACTAAAATCAAAACCAAGATACCCCAAAATAATATACTCTGATAGGGGAGTATTATGTTTTATTTTTTGACAAATTTCTCAAAGCTAACATCATACAACTTCCTCCCATAAAACCTCCTAAATAATTTGTTGTTTCTCTCCCTACACCTAGTTGGTATAATGAGAATAATTTATGTGCTTTCTACCATGTCATTGGTAATGATGTTAGTAGGTGTAACACATTTAAAAATATTATCCAAAACATGATTGATAAGGGCAAACTTATATTTGATAATCTAAATACACCCCCAAATTAGTCATTTAACATCTTTCATAAGCCTTTCCCTAAGCATGCTCCTTCCATCAACTATGATGATAATAAAATGGAATCATCCCATACTCATGAGGTCCATATGGTTAATGGAATTATCAATGAACCTATTATTTAGGAGACCATTTCCTCAACTAACTCTTCCTCCATTCAACTTATTTAAGTGGCAAACTCACCCTCTATTCCTTTGGACACCTAGCTAGAGGAATCATCCACCCCTATTTATTTACTTTATGAGACCATAGACTTACCCATATCTCCTTTGATATAGATAATAAAGGAGGTAACCATTGCTTTAACTACCTCTTCCTCCGATCCATTCATTGAAGTGGTGGAATTACCTACCATTCCTTTGGACATCCAAACAAAAGAAAAAAAAAACATCTCCATTCCTTCACTTGGGGCCATCATACCTTCCTCCCCTATAATAAAACCACCCATTCTCTCTTTGGGAACATCTTAAGAGAAGAGATTACCTTGTCTACCATTCCCATAACTCAACCTATGGGCTTAATCTTTGAAACCAATGATAAAGGAATAAAACCCATTTATAAGCCTTTTTATAGATTGGTATGAAGTCTAGAGTTTACATCTTAACCCAGTCTAGATAAAGAAACCTTTTGGCATCATCTTAGGCTCCCCTATCAAAAAAAAACCTAAACCTTTAACTTTTATTTCATCCACCATCAAACCTATAATTACCTCAATACCTTCATCAAATACTTCTCCCTCAAAAATTGTAGGGGAACCATCCAACCCATCTACATCTAAAATTTTCAAATCACCTTACACCTCTCTAACCAAACCTATCAATAATTTAGGAAGACTTCCTATGCCTAGCCTTGCTCACCCATATTTGAAGTTGGACTTAACCACATATATTCCACCAAATAAAAACCCAACCAAACCAACTAAGAAGGTGGAGCCACCCAAACTCCCACCTCAAACTAGAGCTATACCACCTCCTTCACTCTTACCATCTATCGTAGGACCCCATCCTTATACCATACCACAAGCTCATCCTTCTACCAAGAAGGTGAAACCTCCCACAAATACATATTCATCATCTAGTAAACCTTCTCCTTTTACTCTACCTACACCTACCTCCATCAAATCATCAAACTCCCCATCATTTTTAACTAGGCTATCTACCTCTACTTTCCCAGCTATTTCTAAACCTTTGTCATCCACCTCTAAATCCTCCACCTCAAAACCAACCATAACCAAACAATACCAACCAAAACCACCTACAAAAATCATTCCACCACCAATAAATTTTATGGTGAATCCTACTTATAATAAGGCTCCCACTCCTAAAACAAAAAACAAATCATCTCCAAGACCTTTACACAAATCATATTTACCATTCTACAAAGGTTGTTACAAACTTATTCCTCAATAATACCACCTATCAAACCCTTCGACCCTTTACCTCATAAACCATCATGGTTTAATGATAGTTTAATATGCTCATACCATAGGACACTGGACATGACACAAAGAATTATAAAGCTTTCCAAACACTTATCCATAAATTATTGGATGAGGATGATCTATTATCATATGAACCTCCCTTGAGCCTATTACCAACCCAACCACTTACCCAACATTTAAGTAATCTTCCACTCTCATCTAAAAGTAAGAAGGAACTGAAGTATCCATCTAGCCCACATCTCCCCTAATCTAGACTATCCATATGGCTACTTGATCTAAATCCCAATAAAAGGATAAGGGAAAGGTTAAAGTGTCCATACCATATACATACCCTTCCACCCCTTAACCTTACAACCAAACCCAAGCACCCTAACCTTTACCTTCACCTTCAAAAAAACTAAAATATCCATTTTAGTTTCTTCTCCTTCCAACTATTTTGAATCTATCCAATGAGTAGTGTTAAAATAACTTCACCAGACACTGATGAAGATTAGCCTTTATGAGCTAATCAACACCTCACCCCATCATTACCAATCATTGATAGAGGCCTTTTAATCAATATAATTTCAACTACAATACCCTTAACCTTTTACATCTTTTGTTAGATCCATTTAATTTTCTACCTTTGTAACATTTTAAGATTCAAAAATACCTTATGTTTATTCTAAATATCTTGATCCTCCATTCTTCTTCACTGCATACATCAATCAAACTCACATCAAAAGGGTGATGATTAATGGAAGAGATATTATTAACATTATCTCCTCCCATGTTTATGACCCACTCCAACTACCTAAGAATATCATGTCAAAAACTACAATGGTCCTCTACTCTTTCAATGATACTATGGCCACTACCTTGGGGACAGTTGTCCTCTACATCTACTTGGAACCTTACATAATTATAGAAATATTTTATATTATAGAAGGCAATTTATAATATAATGTCTTACTTAGATGTCCTTGGACTTATGCCATGAGTTGTGTCTCATTCACCTTGCATCAATGTGTCAAGTTAGAACATGAGGGTCAAGTTGTTACCATAAAATCAAACCCTAATCCTTTTGCATATTTAAATATGACATATCAACCCAAAAACATTCTTATTCCTCCCTCATCCAGCTCACCACCAACCAAAAATATCTCAACCCCTAACATCAATGAAGCTTCAACTAGTTCATCTATCCATTCTTCTTAGATCCTCATAGAGGACCCCTTGGAACCTTTTTTCTAACATCTCTCACTGGGGGAGTATCATATTTTAGCCGTAGATGTTTTACATACTCCTCAAGAGTATGGGAACCTCAACCATGATCCTAGTTATGACCCCAACATCAAAACCATCATCCATTTCAAGCCTGCCAACCATCAAACTAGCTTAATCTATAGGGGACTTCATCATCTAATTTTTGCTTCCACCACTACCTCTTTTATTCGACCATTTACCTATAACTTCTCATATCTAGACAAACTAGAATTTTCCAAATTATACTTCCATAGGTGTGCCTATAAGGGATTTATCTTAAGCCATTATGAACATGGACCTAATGAGTTACCTTCCATAAAAACCCAAAAACCTCATGAGCTATTTTGCCTTGGGTCCATCCACCCAAAAGAACCCATTGATTTAGTAAAACCCATCACCACCATTGAGGAAAACATCCCATCCTTACCAACCCAATCTCCTTCAAATTATAAGGATTTATAAACCATTCCTCCTAAATTTTTTTAGTCAATACTATTAGTTTAGGCCCCCTGACCTATCAAAAAGATGTCTAAACTAAAACCCTTCCTTTCATTCATCTTGAAATGGTAGAAAATGATTTTCCTACCATTAACACCATCCAACATCAAGACGATGATTCCATTCTCACCTACCTTAGTGAAAGGGATTATTATATAAAAAAATACCTTCTTTATAAGAACCAAACCATGTTAAATGAATCCACTATTGATGTCAACTTGGGTACACAAGATAACCCTTGCATTATCAAGATTGGTTAATCCTTAGATTATGTAGAGAAATAAGATTACCCTTATTTCATTCATGACTATATCATAGCATTTACTTAGTCCTATCAATATATGATTGTAATTGACCCTTTCATGTCCTTCCACAACATTTTAACCCATCCTAATGCTAAGATTTTTCTATAAAAGCTTCGTAGGATGCATCCTCCAATTACCCTTCTAGTCAAAGAAGATCTTTAATGTCTCTTGCATGTTGACTTAATCTAACCCATTTATTATCCTCAATGGGTTTCTAAAATCATTCCCATAACCAAGACCATAGGGGTACTTTGCCTCTATATTGACTTTTGTGACCTCAACCTTGCTTGCCTAAAGGATGACTTCCCTTTGCCTAGCATAGACCAACTTATTGATCTTATAGCTAGCCACAGGATATTATCTCTCATGGACAATTTCTTGGAATATAATAAAATTTTAATTATCCCCAAGGATCAACATAAGACTTCTTTTATCACCCCTTGGGGAACCTTCTACTAAAGGGTCATGCCATTTGGTCTAAAGAACATTAGAGTAACTTACCAACATGTAATGACCTACATCTTCCATGATCTCATCCATAAAATCATAGAGGAATATGTAGATGATCTCTTTGGGAAATACAAATACTACAAGGATCATCTAGACGTTCTCATAATCATATTTTAATGCCTAATCCATTTCTATGTTAGACTCAACCCCTTAAAATGTGCTTTTTTGAGTCCTTTCTAAAAAACTTCTTGGCTTTATTGTCTCTCTTTAAGGAATTTAGGTATACCCCATCAAAGTTAGAGAAATTTTAGATATTTCACCTCCAACCCACCTTTAACAACTCCATAGCTTTCATGAGAAGCTCCAATCCATCCATTGCTTCATCTCTAAGTTATCAGATAGATGTCAACCCTTTCACCATATTAGCAAGAAAGATACATCTTTTAAGTGGACTAAATACTACCAAATAGCCTTTGATTTTCTCAAAGAGTACCTCCTTTCTCCACCTATTCTTTTCACTCCTAAATAGGACCAAACCTTCTACCTTTATATCTCTACCACTAATTAATCCTTAGGGGAAATGTTCATCCACTATGATGAACAAAATAAAGAGAAAGTTACCTACTACATAATTTGAACACTTATAGAGTATGAGACTTGGTACACCCATTTTGAGTAACTTTGCCTCAAATTAGTCTTTGTGGCTTCCAAACTTCATCACTACCTCCTTAATCACAAAAATTTCATCATCACTAACACTAATCCACTTAATTGCATACACTTTAAACCATACCAAAACTAGTGTATGGCTAAGTGGCTCATTATTTTAGCTAAGTTTAACCTTGGGTTCCTCTAATAGAAGTCAATTAAAGGTTAAGTCATTGTTGACCAATTGGTTGAAGCTCTTTTACTAGATAACCAACTACTTCCTCTTTCATTTCCAAATGAGTGTGTTATGGATATTTCTCAAGAGGACCCCACCTAAAAATGACCATGTTCTTCAATGGCTCAAAATTCCAAAGTGGTGGGGGTGATAGAGTTATTATCATTCCCCTCAATGGTGAACTTCTTCCCCTTTCCTTTAAACTTGATTTTGAGTGCGCCAACAATGTGTTTGAGTATGAGGCCCTATTAATAGGTCTCCAAACCACTCTACCCTTAGGAATTAAGACCATTAGTGTCTTTGGTGATTCCCAGCTGGTGGTCAACTAGGTTAATAGATCCTACCAATGTAAGAATGATGTATTGAAAAAGTAGAAACAACTAGTAGATGTACTCTTATCATCATTTTATCATTAACTTATCTAATCTATTCCATGATCTACCAATAAGTTCATAGATAAAATGGCTTCCCTTGCTTCCCAAATCCCATCTACACCTATCAATTATAAACTCTTTGTCACCATTCACCACTTTATCACACCTTTTTATAACCATTCTGACCTTCCTACCATTTATAGTGTAGAGACATCTCCATCAGGTATATGGTACAAGAAACCTTAAACTACCTCAACCTCAGCATCATTTCTCCCAACCTCTCTAGGAATGCCCAAAAGGCCTTTATTCATACTAACTCTCATTACACCATACTAGGGGGAATCCTTTACAAGTGTGGTTTTGATGGCCTCCTTCTCTATTATCTATATAGTCTTGAAGCTTCTCATGCTATCAAAGAAATGGATGATATGATCTATGGGGGACACTTCATATTTTATATATTATTAGGTGTATCCTTTGCATTGGATACTATTGGCCCACCCTCAATCAAGATTACTATGACTATGTAAAAAAGTGTATTAAATGTCAATAACATGCCAATTTAAATCATGCACTTACCCATGGCCTTCAATTATCTAAAGACTATTTTCCCTTCTCATAATGGGGATTATATCTCATTGGGGAAATCAATCCTCATTCTTCATAGTGGCCATCATCACCACCATCGATGATTTCACCAAGTGGGTGGAATCCATTTCTCTCATCTTGACCAAAGCTGACTAGATAGTTGAATTCATCAATCATCATATCATCTGTCACTTCAGTGTTCCCCATAAGATCATCAATGACAATGGAAAATATTTAAAAAATAAGCAAGTCTAAGGTATTTGTGATGAATTTGGCATCAATTTAAGATTTTCCTCACCTTACTATCTATAAAAAAATGGATAGGCAAAATCCTCTAACAAAACCCTTAACAAAATGTTATCCAAAGTAGTTAGTGATTCATGTTTGGATTGGCATTTTCACATACCTTTTGCTTTATGGGTATTTTTTACTAGCATTCAAACCTCTACGGGTGCTACCACTTTCTCTCTAGTCTTCAAAGTAAAAGAAATCTTGCCTCTCAAATTCTAGATTCTTTCTCTTTGCAAATACTTATAAGACATTATTTCTAAGAGTGAATATCATCAAGAATGTATACCATGACTTTATATAATTGATGAGAATCACCTAGTAGTACTTAACCATCTTCATGTCTACAAAGAGTGAATCAATTGTGCCTATAAAAAGCACCTAAAATAATGAGAATTCAATATCAAAGACCTCATCATAAAGCAAAACCAACATGTAACCAATATGGAGAAAATAAAATTAGGTAATTTTGCTTTCAATTAGCTTGGACCCTACATCATAAGCCACAAGTATGGATTAGGGTCTTACCATTTGTCCTCTCTCAAAGCTAAACCAAAACCTAAGCCCCTCAATGCTTCACATATACATCATTTCTTTTGTTAAAAAGGATCAAACTCACCTTCTTTTATAACATAAGCTTATTCCTTGATTTATGAGAATTTCACCCTCATACCTTCCTCCTATCCCTTTAAGGGCAACCAATTACAACATATAACCATGTGATTAACCATCATAGTCGTAGCCTAATCATAAATATGGGTACCTTGGCTCTACCCATTGTATGGTTCTTATTGATACCCTTTGCCTCTAATCAAGATGGAATCCCATGATCATTGTCTCTCAAAACCACCCCTTTCACCTATCATTAACCTTTTTGTGCTAGATTTTTACCCTCATAAAGGTAAACCTATAAGCCTATATAGACTTTTCCATCTCTAAAACTAGCATCAAAATAATTTAGGATACCCAAATATCACTTGGGTCACATGTTTCTAGCATTATAGATTTCTCACTTGAAGATCACCTACCCAAAACTAAATTTCTTAAAATATAAATTGCTCCCTTGAAGGATAGCTACCAAATAAACAAACCTAAACTTAGGCCACTCACTTGAAGGATGGCTAAGTCAAATTTGTCAAAATTAATCATTTGAAGCTTCCCGTATAGATCATATTCACAAACCTATAAAAAAAGCATTAAAATACCCTATATCAAAATAAAAACAAGTTATCCCAAGAAAGCTATAATCATCTTTCATATCTAACATTAGTAGAATTCTCACATCAATTAATCTACATCTTTTATGAAGACATCAACTAGTATATTATGGTTCTTAGGTCACTTATAGAAGGGGAAAACTGACCCACATAAGGTTACCTTACCTACCAATCCATTTACCTTTCACCTACCATCTACCTCCCCCTTATACCATCAAAAAATCAAGGGATTATGAGCTTAATTGACATAATGTGATCAAGACACCTTTTATCGATCAAAGCATGATAATGAAAATTATTTGAAAGGCTTATGTTCCTTAAGCTAATATAACTTCTATTTTATTTTTTCCTTACCAATGAAAAAACATCATGATTTTTACTTATCCTTATCATTGGTTCATGTAGATATATGTCTAGTTATTCTTATCTCTTTTCCCACATCTAGTTTGTTAATCTAACTTAATTTATGTTCCTTCATTAAAAATCTTATCATAAACCACATCAATAACCATAAACATCAAACCATCTATAATCATAAATATCATATCCATGAATAATACAAAACATCATCCATAATCATCACATGCCTAAGCTATTGAGTCCACATCCCATAAGCATAAGGCATAAAGCATAAAACTCTAAACCATGAACCATGAGCCATAAATCACATCATCATGAACACCATAAAAATCATATACATCATGTCATCAAAATAAATAATACATGTAATAATGTATATCTCTCTCTCTCTCAAATCATGTACATCTTACTACATCAGCACGTAGGTTGATATCAAAATCATGTACATCTATACATATACATCATATCATATATCATGCCATTATGGCACCACTACCACTAGACCCATATACACTACCACTACCATCTGGTTCCATCCCTCTTGGGATGCCTACCTATCCACCCACTGAAGTAGCCCACTTCCCTAGAGTCACCACAACTACCCCACCCACTAAACTGACTCTATACTCACCTCATTAATGCTATTTAGGACATTGTGATAGAACTATAACCTTATAATACCTCAAATCCTCCACTATGGCCAAGTAATACACTATAGGGATGGTATATGGTGGTCTTATTGGTGCTATCACAACTCCTCCTCTCTATCTCAATGTGTCCTTCTCTAAAGTCACCAAGCATAGTGAGGTCTTGGCTTGATCTCTCTCACCTATCATAGTGGCAACCTAAACCTATAATGTTACAATATGGACCTATAATGTGGTCACCTACCAATGTAACACTATAATATATGCTTATGCAACAACTAGTGTTACTCTTATCTATCCATAAGGACCACCACCCTATACTTATACTTATGGACTCCCACTATCTAGATCCACATCTATGGCCTATTGGCCCCCATCATCCCACCCAAAATCAACCACTACATAAAGGGCCTAGTACCATATCACATAGCTATCAATAAAACTAGCACCATCAACCACTACTCTATTGGGTATCTCCTCATGATCTAGGACCATCTCCTCTAGTTATGGCTCAAGAAGTAAAAACTTAGCATCCTCCCTCTTATACCTCAAGAATAGATGTAAAAAATGGTGTACTAGGACAAATTGCCTCCAAAATCTATCAAATGAGATGTGATTAGTCTCACCCTCTCTCCTCCCATAAATCCACCTCTAGATCTATAATGACAATGTATGATATCTATAGAGGGCCCACCTCAAAAAGGCAACATATGGCCTCTAGATCACATCTTCCATAACCAAGCCATCCAATGCATCCTTAAGCTAGTCAATATCTCTCACACCTTCTCCATCTCCTATAAGGGCATATTCACCACTCCACCACATAAATCCCACTCTAAAATTCATCTCAATGTAGCCCTCTCATGATATCCCCAATGGTCTCAAAAACCTACTATGATTATATGCCTAATAATGGAGTACAAAACCCATGTTGATCCCATACCTTATATGATCTCAAAATGTCCACAACTCCTTATTTATCTAAACTATAAAAACTAGTTCCCACTCAAACACTATCCTACCAAGCAACATCTCCACCAACACACCTAGTAATAGATAAATAAACTACACACTACTCAAATCAAGTAATGCAAAATAAGACACTATCATTATCATCATAAACATCAAATGACTCTCATCTAGAGCCCTCTAGTAAAATGGCCCATAACCAAAACCACCAGCATGCCACCTAGTAAGGGCTTGATCCTCACCATATAGGAGCTCTATTTGCTCATCCCTCTCCTCACTCTCAATATGGTAAATTAGATCCCCCTAAATAGGCAGTTGTGTGATCCTATGAACATCTTCTAATAGGATGGTCATCTCTCCTATTGGAAAGAGGAAGGTGTTTTTGGTTGGATCCCATTTCTTGATGAGGGCCATGATCATAATTGCATCTCATGGAAAGCACTAATAGTATCTCATAACTTTGAGGCTAACCTCCTCCATATGTTTCCAATCATCCCTAGTCATCCCTCCATAGATCTTTGCAAAGACATTAATAATGTGATACCTCATCTGGATTTGATATCATGCCTACAAAAATCAAAGTTAACATGTACACTTAGTTTTCCATTACCATTTATCACTTACATTTACTTCATTCATTCTACCCAAATCCACCTCTTTATCAACCTAAACCCACCTAAATCAATTTATTCCAACTAATCCACAACCATTACCTCTATATAATTACCTCTAGCACTTAAAAGTGACCCTCCCCCACAAACATTTTAACACCTACACTAACCTATCAACCCAACACTTAGTTCTATTTTCAAAACAATCTACCTAACCTAAAAACATTTCAACACATTCCTTAAAACCTATCAAAATAACACCTAACCCTAATTGATAACCATTTCAACACATCACTCTTACTTGACAATTACCCTATCATAACTTAAACTTGGCATTTTAACTAATCCAAACCCTTTAAAATAGTTTACAACATTATTCCTATATCTTTCTATTAAAACACACCTTCCTTAATCACTTCACCACTGAAAGTCACTATGGCTATCGATGGTCAAATGACCTTTTTGCTTCAATGGTCAACTATCAATGCTCAAGTCTAACTATTAATGGTTGGGTCAAACCACTAATGGTCATTATGTCTGACTGACCTAACCCTACCATCCTAACACTCAATAAAACAATAAAATTCAAAAAATCAATAACCTATTCCTATCTTATACCCCACCCCTAACCCAAATACTCTTTTAATTTCAAATTTCATTGGCTAATTTTTATAATCATAAACGCAACCTAAATCTAGGTCAAACCTCCCAAAATCGTACTAAAATAACCAAAAACTACCCAAATTCAACTTCAAAATAACCAAATCCACTAATCTACCAATTTAAAACACCACCTACCTCATTCTTCAACCACTATCAAGGATGAAACCCACATCTAGCTAATTAGTTACATCTAATTCCAACCTACATCCTTGGTCTCAAAAAATCACCTCAATATGTGCCTCTAAATAATCAGCAATCACCAAGCTAGTAAAATTCTTAGTCAACCCTCTCACACAAAATGCCAAATCACTAAATTACCAAAATGCACAAAAACACATAATTCAAAATACAAAAAGTAAAAATGAAATTTCATTTTCACTTTTTATGTTTCATGGTTATAGGGTTTCCCCCAAACTATTTATGGTTAGGGTGACCATCGATGGTTGAGTATGAGACCCTTGACTATCGATAGTCAAGAAACCCACCTTTCCAACATTTGCATTTTTTAGGCACCCAAAACTAGGTACCAATTTTTTAGAGATTACCTTCTCCTCCAGAACAAAATAAACCTTCAAATAATACCCTCTCTAATTTACCAACCACCCAACCACATCTACCTTGATGTTGGACATTTTTTTGGCCTAAACTATGGCATATTTTTGTGATAACCTTGCCTAGTCTTTTTGACTGCACTAAACAACCTTGCCGTGTTGAACATTTGAAATTTACACCACCTAGTGCACACTATAACATTTATGTTTTTCAAAGGATCACTTCCTACCTTAAATACTTGTAAAATCATCAACCCTATCTAGGATACTTGATAGGAATGACCCGATTAGCTATGCCTAATGACATATCCCAATTACCCCATCACCAGTCCTACTGAAAGTGACTTTATTTTTACTAACATTAGTAACCTTAGTCTTTTCATGATCTTGGATATCCCACTTAGTCACATTTTGTGCACATGTTTGTTATTTAAATTCCCAACCACCCCTTTTTTCACCAACCTCATGACTCACCATAAACCACTTGTCAAATCTTGACTTAATTTTGATTTCACCTTCTTAACTCCTAGTTTTAGAGGGAACACCTCTCTTATACTTGAGGTAACCATATCTTTAACTAGTAATCCAATTTTTTAAATATTTTTGATTCAAAGTTGTATAAAAAAAAGGGGTAAAATTTAGACATTATAAATCTACACATAATGATTCTAAATATCAATTTAGCTCAGGACCCCTTAAGGACCACCTAACCCTTCTTGACCCACTAACCAACCCATCAAACATTGGGTATAGATAACTACTTAGTTAACTAAACTAATTAACTTACTAACTAACCCTTAAACTCAACCCATTTTAACTCACTTTGACCCTTTTTCCTTTAGACACTCAACCACTGATGGTTAGCTTGACCGTTAATGGTTAGGTTGACTGTTGACTATTAGGTCTTCCTCATTCTTACACAAATATTAGTTATGTGTAAGATAACACATCAAAATTTAATATGTCTACCTCTCTCATTTCTAACAAACTCCCAATCATCAAAATTAGCAAGCCAACCTCCTAGGTAACCTTCTATCCTCCATCTCTTTTTGCCTATAAAAGGAGGGGAGTATGATGTGAGATTGATGATCACAAGTATTCTTGCATATAGGCATTCAAGCTCTTCAACGAGTCTTCTTTTAAAAATTTATAAATATTAATAGAGATCTAAACCTTTTCCAAAAAAATAGTCAAGGAAAAGTACCATTACTCTACCAAAATTACTCCAACCATCAACCATCAGTCATTTAATAGGTAATAATTATATTTATACTTTGGTCTTGTTATTTTGGTTTCTGACATCTCTCCCTCATCAAACCTTTCTGTACTTATCTTTCAAACTTTCATTTTTGACCAGACCCTTAAATAGACCCTTACCTGATCATTGATCCATTTTATAACTCTTTTTCCAAATAATTATAAAATCCATAAGTAACCACTAATGGTTAACACAACAACTGACAAACACATCTAACCGCTGATGGTTACCCAACTATCGATAGTCAACCTAACCATCGATGATCAACCCAAACATAAATGCTAACTATAACATTAAATAACAAGTTATTTCCAACCCCTTACCCCCAACTAAATCTAACTTTATATGTCCTTACGTTTTCATAGACACTTGCCTCATTTTTTGAACCTGGCCTGATCTATTTTAGCACTAGGAATTACCTGTTATTGATATATTTATTTATTTTCTCTATCAATCATTCATTTTATTCTTATATTTAATTTTAGTTCCTTTATATTATTTGATTTAAGTATATTCATTTTATATCTTTCAACATAATTTTTATCAAAGAGTGGATTGAAAGCCTCTTAGCAAGCTTACACTTCTTGGATCTAACTCACACTAGGCAATCCACCTAACTATCTTTCTAACAACAAATTTTATTACTGATTTATTATCTATAGGTCATCCTTCCAAGATAAAGAGGATCTCTCAATACTCATTTAGATCATGTGTTCATACCAACTAGGTTCTTCGACCATAACCTTATTAATAGTTTCTTATCTTTTTCCTTAATTAAAAAATGAGCAAAAATTAAGAGAAACACCTCTGGTACTAGATAGACCACTTATTTTATATAGTTGTTATACATATCACACATTAGGTGATTTATTATCACAATATGATAATGATCACAAAGAGAGAGCTATTTACTATATCAATTACACACTTTTAGATTACGATCACAATTATACTCCAATGGAAAAATTATGCTTGGCTCTAGTATTTTTAACCCAAAAACTTTGACATTATATGATAAATAATGAGACTCAAGTCATCAAAAAGGAAAATCCATTGAAATTTTCTATGTACAAACCTCATTTATACTACCATATATTAAAATAGGTAATGATACTCATATAATTCAATCTTAAGATCACTCAAAAATTAGTCAAAGGATAATTCATCAAAGACCAATTAATCATCACTCTAGTTTTAGATGCAAAACCTATTATATATACCTTTAGAGATGATTTAAACACATAAAATATCACAAAGGATACATGGATAATATTTTTATATGGATCTAAATTTTCATAAGGGGCTAGTGTATGCATTGTTCTTATCACTCCATAAAGTTAGCCCATGCCATTATCATACATATTGGGTTTCTCATGTACAAATAATATCACAGAGTATGAAGCACTTATCCTAAATTTATATGCAATGCAATCTCTCCAAATAAAATCCATTAAAATATATAGATATTCACAATTAGTTTTTAATCAATTCACACATATTTATCAAATAAAAGAAGATAAGTTGATACCTTACATAAATATAGTCCAATACCCACTCAAACACTTTGAAAGTTTTTTAATTCAAAATATTCCATAAAAGGACAATAATCAAGTTGATATAATGGCTAATGCCAAATTACTAATCCCAATTGACATCAATATGACCATTCTATATTCATAATATAATGTTTAAAAACACCTTCAATTTCACATGCATATATCATAGCTTTGTCAATCTTAACAACTACATGTAGTGAAGTAGTCATAGAATGATTCACAGACATCTACAACTTCTTAAATAAATCAATCACACTAGATACCTTTACCATAAATGAAAAGTGTAAATTACATAGATATGCTTCCCACTATGTGATCATCAATGGTGATATATACCAACAATCATTTCTGGGACACTTACTTTGATATCTAAACATAGATGAGAATAAACTAGCCATATAAGAAGTACATGATAGTGAATATGATGGTCATTTTAGAGGAAAAGAAATTTCACACAAATTACTTTGAAAATGATACTACTGGTGCACCATGGATTAATAATGACATGAATATGCCAAACTATTATGTTGAGGTCAACATACCCTCATTTCTAAAAGTAGGGGCCCTTATTTCAATTTTTACTAATTTGTACTATAGTTGAACATCAAACTTGATTAGAGTATATTATTTGAAAAATCATGTGTTGATCTAGTTTATATAATTATTTTATAGCATAATATTCATTTGACTTCATCTAATATTTCTAATGTTGACTTTTGTGTTCCCACATTATAGGTTTAATGGAGTCCCTTTTGGATAAACACTATTTAAGATTTTATGATTTCATGATTAACTGACCCTTTAATTAATCTTTTTGGTTGTTAATTATCTAATTGAATCTATGGTTAAAATGTTTTAAAAAAACCTTAGTCTAATTAGTTATCCTAAGTTCCTTTCAAATTTATGTGGAGTCATTTTATTTAAATTTGCCTAGGAACAATTATTATGTTAAACTTATCTTAAGATATTGACCTAAAGTTTTTATTGTGTTTATCAACTTGACCAAAACTTTAGTCCAAAAGCTTCATACTAAGTTATATATTTCTCAAGACCTTATTAAGTCTATTTTATGTTTTTAAAAATGGAGTGAACCTAGAAAAGATAAGTGTTAAACTCGTGGGGAGTCAATAAGTCAAGCATAAATATCTTTAGTGTGTGTTAACTTAGACACAAATGATTTGATAGTGCATGATCTAAGTTAAAAATTCAAGGACCCTATGAGGGAGTGTGAGATCAATAAGTGTTAAGATCTCAGGAGAGAAAATAAGGAATCAATGATTTCTGCTCAAGCATACATCCATTAGATCATTGATGAACATTTAATATTACCAAAGTAGATCGATGGTACAAGATGAAGGTAGACTTTTTAGAGATCCTATAGAGCTACCAAGTGGCACACCCATATTAAATCATGAATAAATATATCACTGGTGTAGATTAGGTAAAGAATTCAAGAGATAAAATTAAGTGAGAAGCTGCCACATGGCACAAAAGCATTTAAATAATGGAGAATGCTTACAAAATACTTAAAGAGCCTATGAAGTCAAAAAATGGAATGATATTGGAGGTACTAATAGAGATCTAATGGCTCATGATGAAAGATAATATAAAGACAAATCCAAATTACATCAATGGCACATGTGAACTTGATCTAGCTTGAGAGAGCATGAGGTAAGGATATGTGTTTAAAGTCAATAATGATCAAATTTTAAGATCAAATGGACAACTCAACATGGGCATTGTTATATGGAAATTGTTATCAATTTGAAGATTACCTTATTTGAAGATGTGTAAGAAAACTTTATCTCCAGTTGATATAATGGGATATTCTCAAAGTGTGGGTGACTCTAAAGTGAGAAGAACCTCTAGAGAGGGTTGATTCCCTTGGATATATCACCTAAAACTATTCTACTTTTGACTTTTTGAGGTGAAAAGGGAAGAAAGAATATAAAAGGGAAATTTTTCTTACTATGGTGATGCACCTAAATAATTATTTATCCTATGAAATATTTTGAAACTAAAGTACACATATGGATCAAAAGGAAATTTTTTAGATCAGTCCTAAACATAAGTGTTTCAAAGGAAGGCTTGAAAGAAGGTTTGTAGTGAAATATCTATTCCTAACTCTTCAATTGACCTATAGAGGATGATATTATAGTAGTAGGTGAGGAAATTACATATAAAAATGGGATATATATGTCATTTATATGTAAATACATAGTCAATAATACACTCTACTACCACAATCTAACTTGCAAATAAATCTCTTTATTGATTTATGGTGCCAATTACAATTTTTGTATCTTTCTATATACTAGATTCAAGAATAATGAAAAAAGGGATTTAAAAATACAACATATATATCCAAAATAAAGGCCTATAGGCAATGTGGCATATAATTGATAAAATGATTAGTATTTATTTAGTTAAATCAAGACATAATCCATTTACAATATTAAATCAAGTCCTTAAAATATCTTCAAACTCCTTAAAACATACATGATGCTCAATATTGGCATAAAAAATAAGGTAATTGGCCCTTGATGAATTTTTAAAACCTTGCTCATGAAAATCTACACCAATCTTGGTCTTGATTTCATTTGAATTGGGCTGGAGCTAAAGGGTAACATGTTCTTGAATGATATAAAATAAAACTAGCTAACTAGTAAGTACTAGTTAACTCCTTTTGAGGTGAAAATGCTATGGTAATAGTAGATAGGCAACATTTAAAATCCTCATTTAAACTCTTTGATATCCAATTTCAGTGCTAAAAATCAAAATTGATTGATAAGCCAAGCCTATCAAGCTAGCTAAGCATAACGAACTACTTCAATCAATTAAAAGCCTCTTGTAATCTTAAAGACAATAAGATATGACCATTTTTCATTTAAACATCTTAGAAAACACCATTAAATACCTTTAAAATTTACATAAGGTTTTAGAAATAAATAAAATCCCACATTTTATTCTTGGAGGCTTGATTCTAATTAGGCTTGTATGTTTATCTAGCATACTGAGAACAAATTTATTCATTTTATCCCCATGAAGTCTTTCTCTTTATATAAAAACCATCTTATAATCTATAAAAATATTAAACAAAACCTATAGAAATAATCTTCAAGCTTCTTATTTCATGAATTTCCTTGCTACTACTTCATTTCATCTTGTAGGCTCACTTTTGGGAAATCCATACAAGTGATGATGTCAAAAAAGGCATAGAAATGAGATAAAATGAGTAAAAAATGATTTTAAAGAGTTTTCATGGCCATTTTAAGGCATTAGAAAAAGTGTTTGGTAAATATCTCTCTTAGAAGGGTTTTGGAAGGGTTTTAGGCCTACAATTTCTTAACCATGGTTCATAAAGCACAACTAGTATTAGCATTTTATTCCTCCATTTATATAAACTATATCTTGGCCTCCTTTGACCCCTAATATAATTCATCCACTTGCATCTTCTTCTAGTTGTATAGATCATAAGAAGGTGTTAGTTGTTTACCAAATAGGCCATCTAGATAGGGACGTAGTCTTAGTGATTGTTCATGGCTCTCAAGGGATCAATTGTCAAACCAATTAGAATGGAAGAAATATGAATCATCCCCTTACCTCTTCGTAAGATCACTTTGGCTCATTATTTTTGATATGGGAGAACCAAGGAGGTTTCCAAACACCTTTTCTGGCTTTCATAAGGAGGTTGAGAAGGGGTTTTTATCAAATTTGATAATTTATCTTAAATCTCCTACCTAAAATCTTCTATACCAGGTCTAAAACACCAAAAAAAACCTTCTCCAATAGTTATATTACCCTCATATAGTGATTGTATCATCATTTGGAGCTAAAACCTACAAAAAAATGATTTTATATTATTTTGTACAATACCTATATGGACCAAACACATGGGGAGAAGCTTAAGAGAGTCTTGAAAATGTTTTAGTAGGTGCATGGGTCAATTTTAGGCATTTAGACGTACTATTTTTCAAATCTTTCCAATCAATCTCCTAGAAGGGTTTAGCTAGGGTTTTAAATTAGTTTGATGTATTAAGCTTTGTTAATAAATATGAGGTCATGGATTGACCTCATTCCAACTCTGAGACACTCTTAGGTGACTCTTCCAACTATTCTAACAAGCTCAGCTTCCCATGTAGATTCTCATGTATGGTATGAGCATGTGAACTTGTGTGATTGATTGATTAATCATTTGACCTCATGCTAGTTCACCTTTCATTAGTATTAGTATATCCTCTAATGCCCCTTCAAAATACCTTACATACCACAATACTCCTACTAACCCTTCCATCCTTGAGCATGTATGGATATAGATGTAAACTATAACTCAATCAATGTATAAAAGATGTTCTAGATCCCCTTCAAAAGTCATTAGATGACTCAAATTCATATTTTGAATCATCAAACCTCTTCTATGTCAATATCCCCTTTAAAATTTGATGATACTTTAAAGTTATTGTTGTCTCCAAATTTTGCACCCTAGAAGAGAGTGTTCAGTCCTCTCCCAAATTTGGGAAATGTTGGAACATTTCTAGGCTTGTGGGTATGCCTATAGAGGAAATGGACCTCTAGATTAAAAGGGATAGCTCATAGTATATGTATTTTCAAGATAATCTCTAATAAACCAACTTGTTTAAAAGTAAAAAAACTTAATAATTTGCAAAAAAGGAAATATTATTCTAAGAGTGGTGATACACCAAAACTATCTTCCACATGAATGTCAGATTCTAGTGCATAATATAGAAAGATAACAAACCATTCCCAAGCTCTAAATATTCTAACAACAATATTTCAACACAAAAGTGAGATTTTTAAAAATGACATAAGGTAAATAATCTGAAAGGAAAACTTTGCACATTCAAGATAGTAATACACATGTAAAAATTCAATACACTTGGATACACACTATGTGACTAGTTAGACTAAGAAATCTTGTTCAGGTATGAAGGATAAAGTGGGTAGAAGGATGGAAAATCATCACATGCTACCATTATACATATCTTTCACACTCAGACTAAAAACACAGAAAACATTTGGAACATATTTATGCTAAATGCTCAAAGGCAGAACATGAATCATTCTAGTAGGGCTTTGCCATACACTGTGTGGTCTCCTTTTTCACTAGCAAAGGGATTGTATATATATAAATAAGGAAGAGAGAGAGTAATCCTTTGGCCTAAAGAGAGGAATCAATTCTATTGGAAGTCTCAATCTTCAGCTGTATTTGACTTTGTCAATGATGCTCATTAGGGTACTCTAACTGATCCATGTCATCACAAGTGGTTACATGACTATCTTGTTATCTCTAATATGATTTCACAATGGTTGCACTATATAATTTCAATTTGAGTAATGGAATCAATCAGTTGATACAAAGGATCTATTTATTGGAAATTTATCTTGACACCTAATATCTTCCCACTAGCTCATTGATATGTGGAATGGTGTGGAAAAGAGTTACTTTCATTCTATTTTTCCTTAGAGAGGCATTGTTGGGAATCTATGTTCTTATTAATTGATATTTCCATTGGCCATCGAGAATGATCTAAATCATTGATTTGCACCATCGATCTACCCATCATGGATCAGTCATTAGATCAAGTTTTATAAATTAAGTAGTCTTAAAAACCTAATTTGTACTTTAAAGTGTAATTGGGATTTATTTTCTACTTGAATTATAAATTTTATAAGTAAATTCTTTGGAGAATCTTGATTTTCACTATCAAGACCTTTTTGGGTTCTTAAAGCTTGACAACTTCCATATCCCTAGGCCCCTTTCATTATACTTTGGGTTCTTGGAAGGTGACTACATCGAGCTTTTAAAACTTGATCACTTCCAATGTCTATTTAATCATCATTATATTTGACATCCCTTATCCCATCATGGGATATGAATCTCGATAGTTAGTTCATGACTCTAATTTTGACATCCCTTAGTCGGTCACATTGTCATCACAATTCCTTCAGGAATATTTCTTTCAACCATTTTGCAAGATTTTTCCTTCAGGATTTTCTCCTGAAAAAATTCTTTTAGACAATTTTCTAAAGGAATTCCTTTAGAATTTCTATATACTTTTTCTTCTTTCTCATCCATATCTTTTTGGGCTCTTTATTTATGGTTTGTTAGAAGGATTGTTGCAAACAAAAAGTCCGCAACAATTCCTTTGGACTTCTTTCAAAGGTCATGGCTTGGGAAGTGACCCTTCAAAAAAATTTGAAGGGAAAATATAAGGGAAAGTGACCCTTCAAAAAAATTTCAAAGGGCACTTTAGACAGAAAATGACACTTTAAAACTTTCCACAGGGTACATGGAAGGGAAAGTGACCCTTCAAAAAAGTTCTTAAGGGCACTTTGGAAGCAAAGTGACCCTTCAAAACTTTTTGAAGGGAACTTTTGAGTTAAGTGGCCCTTCAAAAAAGTTTTGAAGGGCACTTTGGAAGAAAAGTGACCCTTCAAAACTTTTTTAAGGGCACTTTGGAAGAAAGTGGTCCTTTGGAAATGTTTTGAAGGGCACTTTGGAAGGAAAGTGACCCTTCAAAACTTTCTTTGGAGAGAGAAAATACCCTTTAAAATTTTTCAAAGGACAATCTGAAGAGAGAGAGACCCTTCAAAGACATTTTGAAGGGAAAAATTTGAAGGGAAAATATAAAGGAAGAGAATTATTTCAAACTTTTTTTTCAAGACAAAAATTTCAAAACAAAGGATTCCTTTAAGAAAATTCAAAGAGAGAATTCTTTTGGAGTTTTTGTTTAAGACAAAAAATCTTAAAGAATTTCTAGGCTTGGAAAAAAAAATTGAAACAATGTAACCTTTCCAAAATATATTAACACTTAGGTAAAAGGGGTGAAAAACACTTAAACAAGGCTAAAATAAAGCTTCTAAAGAAGAGAAAACAACTGGTTTCTTTCATGAGTCCTTCACAATTAAATTGAAAATAGACAAGAGATGATAAACTTAGCCAAAGGAAATTTTAAAATGAGGGTAATAAATTTAGCTAACAGTTTTGGTGATTCTTAGGGGAGGCATGCTAGTTATGCCAAAGACTAGTCTCCTAAATCCTTCTGTTGGGCATAGTGTCATGCATATGGGCACTTCAAAGAGAACTAAATAATCTTTGGCTCAAAAAATCACTATCTAGATTGATTCACTCACACAAGGAAGAGATGCACACTAAATAAAAGGAAGGAAAACACACATGTGCTACAAAGCACTTAAGGAACACAACAACAAAAAATAGGAAATAGACACATCTAAACTAGTATTTACAAAAGGATGAGTAAGGGCTAAAAGTAAGATTTCAACTGTATCACAATCATAGGGATAGAAAACTATTATCCATTCATTTTGGATAGCTGAAAGGATTTGTTTATCTCACACTTGTTGATGATGTAAGGGCCACTCCACAAAGTATCAAACTTTGTATGTTTTCCTAGATTTGCTCTGTCTTCATCCCACTTTAAAACCAAGTCACCCTCTTTTAACACTCTTGCACTTGTCCTTTTGTCAAAGAATATCTTCATGAGAACTTGATGGTGTTCCATGTCCTTGTGGACATCATCCCTTGCCTCTTGTAGTTGCATTAGTTCTATCAACCTAAATTTTATTGGAGTGTTTTCAAGTAATTCCAGTTATTGTATAAGTTCTAGGGTAGGGAGTTCTTGGGATACGGAAAACCTAACTTATTTTCCATAAATAATTATAAAAGGAGAGTTACCAATTGATCTCTTAGGAGTAAAAATATCTACCCATAAAGTTGTCTTCAACTTATTGTGCCAAGCTCTTTGATTATTCTCTAATGTTCTCTTAATGATATTAATGAGGTTCTTATTGGTAGACTCAGCTAATTCATTAACTTGAGGGTAATAATTAGATGAGGTACTCAAGTGAAATCCATTCCTACCTACCCAATAAATTTTTTTTATAACATAAGAAAGCAATTACATTATCATAAATGATGATGTGAGGAACTATAAACCTTGTTATAATGCTATCATATAACTCCCAGATAGAATTTTCATTTGCCTCTTTTAGTGAAATGGATTATACCCCTCTTGTGAAGTAATCAACAGCAGTTAATATCCATTTATGTCCAACACATGATGGAGGGTTAATCATACCAATGAAATCAAGGTCCTATTACATGAATGGTTGGTCCACTTGTATAGGATTTAATGAAAGGGATGTAAGTTTTTGTTTGCCTACAATGAAGGCACATTGAGGACACACCTTAGCCCAATGATAATAGTTCTTGAAAATACTATGCCAATAGTAACCAACCCTCATTATTTTTGTGCCTATAGTTCTAGGAGAGAAATGGCCTCCATCTACACCATTGTGAAAAACTTCCAGTGGCACATTAAACTGATCATTTTCAACACATCTTAAAAACACACCATTTATGTCATTTTTAAAGAGAAAATTATTATCAAGGTAATAGGTAATGGTCTAAAATCTGAAGTATCTCCTTTGAGACTTGCTCAAACCATTGGGACACTCACCATTTTGAAGAAAACTAATTATTTCTTATGTCTAGCTCTGAACTAGAACATGATCAACTGGTTAGGGTTAAACTTGGTTGATTAAGACCTCTTATTTTGGCTTCTATAGGTCTAAATATAAATTCATGCATAATCCTAGTCCTCTCACCAAATTGTTCACCTTGATGTACACATCATACTCCATTACATTTGTGATCTAACTAGCTCTTTTTTTATTGAGGTCTTTACTCAGGAGAAACTCTTTGGTGTTAGGATGAGAAACCATGACATGTATCTTATTGTTTGAGACCATGTGCTTGAATTTTTTCAATCACCTTATCATTATCAAAGCCTTCTTCTCAACAAATGTATATTTAACCTCATAGTCTTCCAATCCTTGGTTGAATAAAGTAATTGGTTGCTCAATCTCGTCATCATTCTTTTGCATCAGCATGGATGAGATTGTACAAAGGTTGGAAAATGTATAGAGTATGAAATCCTTGGTAAATTTTGGGTTCAAGAGAGTAAGATATTTTTCAATTGCTTGATTAATTGTCTCAAAACTACTCTTACCCTCCTTTGTCCAAGTAAAAACTTGGTTCTTTTTTAGCATGGTTGTGATAAGATTTACCATAGCTACAAAGTCTGGAATAAACCTTCTAACAAAGTTTATTTTCACAAATAATCTTTACATTCCCTTATTTTTTGAGACAAGAACAACCCTAGGATAGCCTCAATCCTTTCAAGGTCAATAGACAAGCCTCCTTCTGAAACAATGTGCCCCAAAAGTTTACCTTCATGAATAGTAAAGATGCACTTTTTTAGATTAAGTAATATGCCATACTCCTTGCATTTCTCAAACACCTACCTTAGATGTCTCATATTATTAACAACATCTTTTTTAAAAATAGTTATATCATCTAGGTACACAAGTAGAAATTTATTGATCAAACCTTTAAAATCCATGTCCATTGCTCTTTGAAAAGTGGCTCTAGCATTGGATAAACCAAAAGGCATATTTTTATAGGCAAAGGTTCCCCACTTTATATTGAAGGTTTTCTTAAACTAATCCTTTTCATTTACCAATATTTGGTTGTAACCTGAATAACCATCAAGAAGAGAGAAGCATTGAGAACCTGAAACAACTTGCAAAATTTGTACCATAAAAGGTAGTGGATAATGATCCTTAAGAGATACTCTATTAAGATCTCAAAAATCCACACACAACCTGATTTATCCATTATTATTTTAAATAGGCACAAGATTGGCCACCAAAGTTTAGTGTTTTATAGGAAAGATAATCTTAAACTCAATCAACTTGGTCAGTTCTTTCTTCATGAGTTCTTCTATCTTTGGATTGATAGGCCTTTACTTTTTCCTGACTGATTTAACTCTAGGTTCTAACTCGATGGTATGATGATCTATAATTATATCAAACCCTTTCAATTATTTATACTCCCAATCAAATATTTCATGAAACTCCTTGAATAATTTAGTAAAAGCCTACCTCTTGGGCTGAGAACATACCTTACCAATTTTCAAAAGTCTATCCATGAAAATCATGACTCTTTCATATTTTTCTTCCTTTGTTGACATGATCACTATTTATTTCTTATTTTGGTCATCCTCATTTAAAAAAATTTCTAAGGTAATCAGCCCCTTAGGTATCTTGTTTGTCTTTAACTGAATGATTTGCTCTTCATATTGATCATGTAGTCTCTTTTGATTTCTTAAAGAGAAACCTACCTCATTTTGAAAGAATTATGCAATGTGTTCATCACTTTAAAACACCTAACATGATGCTTAATTATATATAATATAGGGTCTCACAATGATATTAATATGAGATTGGTCTTTCTCTTATCCCACATCAATAGTTGCATCAAATTGTGCCCCTATCGCAACCAATCTATCAACATGTTTATTGGAATCCTTTGGTATGGGTTGTATGTTGAAGGCATCAAAGTCTTCAAGTAAGTCACATACCCTATGATTTTAGGATTTAAGCAAGGGATTCTTTTTTTTAGCCTAATTTCTTACTTGGTGGATGACCAGCTCACTATCTCTATAAACCTTTAAATTATTGATCCCTCTCTTCTTTTCCCATGAGATACCATGGACTAGGCCTTCATATTCTACCACAATGAAGTTACAGCTAAAGTGGAATCTATATGAGGATTAGTATTGATTATTTTATGGAGAAACTAACATAATGCTAGATCTTAGACTAACTTTGATTCTTGAGCCATCATAAAAACTCTCCCCTATGCCATCAAGTTCATGATCTTCATTAGTGAGTAAAGGAATGGAAACATCTTTCTCATGCATACAATAAACTCCCAAATAAGTCTCTTCTATGAATTTATATGGATCAAATCCATGTGTTTTAGTTCTATACTTATCAAGAAAAATATCATAAATACCTTCAAGGGGAGAGGATGCTTCACTATCTATGACACCTTATTCTTCTTTGTTGATTAGACAATTATGACTTGAACTTGATTCCATATATGGCTCAATATAAAACCTTGATAAGGGTTGTGTTCTTATAGTCACCTTGGTCCCATATCTTATTTTAAAATATATAAAAGACCAATCAATATAAAGGTACCCACTTATCTTATCTATAAAATCTCTTGAAAAGTAGATACCAAAATGGGCTAGAAGGTCTACCACCACAACATCTTTAAAAATTGGACAGCTTGGGAAATCATGTAGGAAGACCTTTAGACCTTTGAATAGTCCCACTATCTTAGTTGGAGTTCCATCAATATAAAATACACCCTTGATATGTAGATTATATTTTAATACCAGCTTATCAACCACCACTTTACGAATAATAAGGGTACGAGCTCGACTATCCACAATGCAATTATGGACCAACTTGTCTCCCATAATGAGGGTGAGATATAAGGGTGGAGAATTTATAGACTTGGTGGAGGGCTCTAAGATATGATTTGGAGAATTATCAAGATCCACACCATTATGTTTAGAAGCTTGAGGGGCTACATAAATGTTTGTAAGATGTTCTTACAAGAGGTCTTTTTGACCAGGCATGCAAGACTTCCCATAGAGATATGATTGTCTTGGAATTCTTCAAAAAATAAAAAATGTTTAGAGGGTAAGAGTTCACCCTCTCTTCTATTCTTGATGGTAGTGAGGGAGTTTGAGATTTCTACATTGTAATCTTGAAAACCCCACTTGCATTCTAATTTTATTGAGGAGTGTGACTGATAGTAGGTGTTATACTAGAATTCATAGCTTGTGGCCTTGGAGAAACATCACTTGGAGTCACATGTACACCTAGAAAATATCCCAAATCTCTCATTTTGGCTATTATGTTGGCTGAAATTGACGTTCTTTGATTCAACACATAAACATATTTAGCTTAAAAATTCATCATTCTTATACTTTAGCTGCTACCTTCTCCATGAATATCCTTTTAGCTAGGACTGGCTTCTTCTAATGTCATATAAGGAGTAGCTTCTTCTTGCATTGCAAAAGCTTGGTTGGCTTTTCCATCATCATTCATCAACTAAACTTAAATCTATCCCCATTAGTCCAAATGATCTTCTCTTTGGACCAATTTTGTATGTACTAGAACAATAGCCTTCATGAGAGGAGTGGAATTATGATTATAGGCATTAGGTTGCCTATTGTAACCTTGATGATTTTTTCCTCTCCCTTGATAGTTGTATTGGGGTGGAGCTCTATGTATTTGTTGAGGATAATATTGATGATTAGGTGGAGCACTCATCTGGAATTGAGCTTGTTTAAGCTAAGCTTGCAAGGATATGATCTCTTCATATTTATCCACAACATTATCAATCTTCTTGGGAAAGGCTCTTGGATTCACATTGGAATTAGGAACTTGTGCTATGCTTGGAGCTTCAGCTAAATTGTGAGATAAAAAAGGCATGTAAACTCTTGGAGGGAGCTTTCTAGCCTATATTGAGCTATTCTTAACTTTAATGGCTATCCCATATATGCCTGGTAGAGTGAAACCTCTCATTAATAGTAACATAACAACCAAATTAGTACCAATACCTTTGAGATATGTGGGTAACACAAAGCTTGGAGGAGGTCTCATGATAGGTGGTAGCCTATGTCATGTCCTTTGAAACCTTTCATTCAAATCCCCCATGGATTCATTAGGACCTATCTTTATTACATTAAGATGATGGATCTGTAAATAATGGTCACTTTTTTTTTCAAATTTGGTTACCAAAAATTCCCCAAAGCCATCCCAGCTTGTAATACATCCACCTTCTAATGTTTTATACCAGTCAAGTGCCTTGCCTTTCATAGACATAACCAATAATCTAATGGCTATATTGGCTCAAGTGGCATTATGGAAATTATAGAAGTTTGAAATGTCTGTAATATGCTCAAATGGTGTAATAAGACCTTCACCATTGAAACTAGGGAGACTTTTTGTAGTATTAGGAGGAATAGGGTCATATGCAAGAAGGTCAATTGGATTTTGGGTGTTAAAGGCTAGGAAAGGTTGATGTCTTTCCATTTATATTTTTTCCTCTTCATCTTCTTCAACTTCTTCCACTTCTTCTCCAAAACCTCTTTACCAAGGATCTCTAAGTGTTAAGAATGGTTCAAGGCATTGTTCTTTAGGAATAGCTTTAGCCAAAGGGGCTTGATCAAAAATCCTAGATGACCTAGTGAGGACCATGAAGTTTAATGTGGGAAAATTGATTTAAAACCAAGGATTCTCACCCTTTTGGAGTTACCAAATGTTGAGTTAAGGATACTTATATAACCTTAGGCTTGTCAAGACCAACATTCACCTTGACATGTCAAAAAAACAGTCCCACCAAGTGTGCCAAAACTATTGTCTCCAAATATTTCACCTTAGAAGAGAGTGTTCAATCTTGTTTATGATTTGGGCAATGCTGGAACATTTCTAGGCATGTGGGTATGCCTATGGAGTAAATAGACCTCTAAATTGAAAGAGATAACTCCCTATATATGTCTTTTCAAGACAATATCTACTAAACTAGCTTGTTTAAAAGGAAAAAAGTTGGAAATTTATAGAAAAGGAAATCCTATTCTAAGAGTGGTGATACACCAAAACTATTTTCCACATGAATGTCAGATTCTAGTGCATAATATAGTAAAATCATAAACCATTCCCAAGCTATAAATATTCTAAAAACAATATTTTAATGTAGAGATAAGATGTGTAAAAATGACATAAGGTAAATGAGATGAAAGGCAAACTTTACACATTCAAGACAATAATACACATGCAAAAATTTAATACACTTAGATACACACTATGTGACCAGTTAGACTAAGAAATATTATTCAGGTATGAAGGATAATGTGGGTATAAGGATGGAAAATCATCACATGCTATCGCTATACATCTCTTACATAGTCAAACCAAAACCCCCAAAAAAATTGAAGCAATAGATTTATGTTAAATGCTCAAAGGCAGAACTTGAATCATTCAAACAAGGCTTCACCATACACTACATGGTGTCTTTTTTCACTATACAAGGGGTTGTATCTATAAAAATAAGGTAGAGAGAGGAAATCCTTTGGCCCAAAGAGAGGAATAGATTCTATTGGAGGTCTTCATCTTCAACTATAACTGACTTTGCCAATGATGCTCATTAGGGCACTTTGATTGATCCATGTCATCATAAGTGGTTACATGACTAGATTTTTATCTCCAAGATCATTTACCAATGGTTTCACCAAATAATTTTGAGTTGAGTAATGGCATCAATCAATTTTTTCGAAGGATCTATTTATTGGAAATTTGTCTTGATGCCTAATGGTTTCCCACTAGCTCATCGATATGTGCAATGGCATGGAAAAGAATCACTTTCATTTTTATTTTCCTTAGAGAGTATTTTTTGGGAATCCATGTGATTATTGATTTATCTTTCCATTGGCCATCTAGAATGACCCAGATCATTGATTTGCACCATTGATCTACCTGTCATGGATTAATTGTTAGATCAAGTTTTATAAGTTAAGTAGTCTTGAAAACCTAATTTGCACTTCATAGTGTAATTCAATCTTTTTTAGCTACTTGAATTATAAATTTTATAAGTAAAGTCTTTAGAGAATCCCAATTTTCACTGTCAAGACCTTTTTGAGTTCTTCAAGCTTGACAACTTCCATATCCCTAGGCCCCTTTCATTATGCTTTGGGTTCCTATAAGGTGATTACTTCAGGTGTTTCAATCCTTAAGTCTTTAAGATTTTCAAACTTGTTAACTTCAAATGGATAATACCATTGTATTTGACATCCCTTGACCCATCATTATATATGAATCTCAATAGCTAGTTCATGATGCTGATTTTGATATCTCTTAGCCTGTCACTTTATCGACATAATTCCTTTGGGAATATTTCTATCAGCCCTTTTACAATCTCTTTCCTTTAATATTTTATCTTGAAGGAATTATTTCAAACAATTTGTATGAAGGAACTCCTTTAGACTTTTTGTCTGCCTTTTCTTTTTTCTCATCCTTATCCTTTTGAGCTCTTTGTTTATGTCTTGTCAAAAGGATTGTTACATTAAAAAGTCTACATCAATTCCTTCAAACTTTATCAAAGGTCATGATTTGGGAAGTGACCCTTTGGAAATTTTTTAAGGTCACTTGGAAGGGAAAGTGACCCTTTGAAAAAAATTTGAAGGGCACTTTGGATAGAAAGTGACCCTTCAAAACTTTTTGAAGGGTACTTAGAAGGGAAAGTGACCCTTCTAAAAAGTTATTAAGGGAAATTTAGAAGCAAAGTGACATTTAAAAAAAAATTAAGGGCACTTTAGATAGAAATTGACCCTTTGAAACTTTCTAAAGGGTACTTGGAAGGGAAAGTGGTCCTTTGGAAAAGTTCTGAATGACACTTTGGAAGCAAAGTGACCCTTTAGAACTTTTTGAAGGGCACTTTGGAGGAAAGTGGCCCTTAAAAAAAGTTTTTAAGTGAACTTTCGAAGAAAAGTGACCCTTAAAAACTTTCCAAAGGGCACTTTGGAGGAAGGTGGCCCTTCAAAAAAGTTTTGAAGGGCACTTTCGAAGGAAGGTGACCCTTCATCACTTTCTAAAGGGCACTTTGTAGGGAGAAAACACCCTTTAGAAATTTCTAAAGGGTAATATAAAGAGAGAGAGAGAGAGACCCTTCATAAAATTTTCAAAGGGAAAACTTTGAAGGGAAAAGACAAAGGAAGAGAATTCTTTTGGACTTTTTGTCTAAAACAAAAAGTCCAAAATAAAGGATTCCTTTAGGAAAAGTCAAAGAGAGAATTATTTTAGACATTTTTTCAGAGACTAAAAGTTCAAAATAATTCCTAGGCTTGGACAAAAAAAACTAAAACAAAAGAACCTTTCCAAAAGAGATAACACTTAGGCAAAAGGGGTGTAAAACACTTGAACAAGGCTGAAACAAAGCTTTTAAAGAAGAGAAAATAATTGGTTTCTTTCATGAGTCCTTCACAATTGAATTGAACACAGACAAGAGATGATAAACTTATTCAAAGGAAATTTCAAAATAAGGGTAATAAATTTGGCTAACAAGTACTTGACTATGTTTGTCAATATTATCCCTTATATGGACAAATATATGAAGAGATAATGTTATGTGTGTTTGGCAAACACATAGGTCTCATTTTTATTTTCCCATATCAAAACCCTTGTAAAAACTCCAAACCCTTGAAAAATATCCAACACTTTAATAAATAGACCTTACTCCCATTCTATAACCCCTAGCTGCAAATTACACTGAGGTTTTGGCTATAGGTCACTCTTGTGTCTTATTAGCCTTTCAAACTTTCATTTCCCTTTAAATTCTAACTCCATATTCAGTCTGAGCATTCATTTTATTTTTCAAGACTCTATTACAGTGAATTAGACCTAAAATTCTAGAAGCGACCATGGTCTTCATTAAGTAGGTCTTTCTTGAGAAAATATAGGATTGTAGGATGCCCTCAATAGGCCATATACATATTTTTTACTCCATATAACTCTCTTTGAAACTTAAAAATCCCCTTTCAACATAATCAAACCTTAAAATCTTATCAACATCTAAAATAGTTTCCTTTAGGTCTTATGAAGTACACTAACTATGTCAATCACCCTCCTTAACCATGACACATACCTGTAATATGCCTTAGGGCTTCAGTTGGCTATAAATTGAAATTGTGCTTCACTAGCCTTTCTCAAAGCCTCAAAATTTTGGTAGCTTCCTTATTTTGAATGATAATCACCCTTTTCAACCAATACCTCCTTGAAAATGACTATAAATCCTTAAATATCAAAAAACCTTCTTGACTAGGGCATCTTATTGGTGACTATATGTTAATTTATCTATATAAGCCTAAAGGTTACTATTTAGATGATTGAAGGTCTCCATACTAGTCCTCCCTATGATGGTAAAAAACATAAGGTACATTCTTTATTTTCATGCTATATCGATTAGTCTCAAAACATTAATGACCTTATTCCCATGGTTAAAACCCTATGAAAGATTACTATTGAATACATTCATCTACTTGGTTGTAACAATACTCCTTTAGGGATTCTTATAGGTATAAATATACCTCATTAACCCTATTGTGACCTCTTTGAACTTGAAATACATTTATTTATTGTTTACTTTATTCAGTTGTCTCACTTAATGTTATAGGGCATTTGACTATGGTTCTTGACATAAATTGATATCCAATATCCCATCCATATAATTGAATACACATACAGGCCTAGAAGTGCTTCCTATAGTACCATATGTATGGATCATAGCTGCATGTGACCTAAACCAAGGGTACACACTTGATTTTGTCTTTTTTTACTCTTTATTTTTATTAATGAAGTGAACACCTATTTATATATCATATTGAGGCACTATCATTTCTTGGCCTATGCCTTTAATGGCAAACATGACTATATATACTAATGTAGGTGTGTTCCATGGTTGTGTTTGGTGATTTTTGGGTATATATGATTTCTTAATCATGATTGATGTTAACATAGTATAGGTATGGTTTGAGGGTTATAAAACCATGAATGGAGGATAAAAAATGCTGAAAATGCATGAATGGAGATGGAAAAGAGGTGAAAACACAGTGGGAAAGATAATATATGGTAGTGGTATGGGTATGAAAGAGCTGGAGGTGGAAGGAGGGTTAGGGAGCATGAAAAGACAAAAATAAATATTTTATGAAAACATGTACACTTAATCATCATACCGTAACCATTTGGAGGCCATTGGAGGAAGGGAAGAGGATTAAATTCAAACCTAGTTTTCTGTAAAAACCTTAAAATTTGCAAATAAACCTTAACATATGCTAAACTAGGAATCTTTAGGCACTTTGAAATCATGAATATGAGATTATTTTTATGAATATTTGAGAATATATTAGAATTCTAATTTAAAACCATGATAAACATGATGGAGAACCCTACAAACAAACTTTCTTGAAAACTTGAAGCAACCATATCTCCTCTTGACCGTACATGTGAAAAGAGAGCTAGATGGATCACTAAGTGCATGGAGTATAAAATTGAAGTCAAGGTTAAAAAGATGGTATGATTTAAAATATTATTTGAACATATTATAGAATATGTGAAAGAATAAAAAGAGATAATTTTGATAATTCAAGACACTCAGCATGAAGCTAAAAATACTCCTACAAGTTAGACACAAAACATTGCTAGATGTATTCAAATTGGAGAGTGTCCAATTAGTTTGAATGTATAAAAAAGAATAAAATTTATGATGAAATTATTTACATACATTATAATTTATGTAATTCTTTTCAAAAAATACATTGGAGGTATGCTTTTAAGGTATGTTGAAACTAGTGAATTTGACAAGCTTTTTGAGTAATTTCATCATAGTCCTTCTGGAGGCCATTTTTAAACCAAGACCATAGATTAAAAAATAATTATATATAGTTAATTTTATCCTAATTTATTCTTATATTCACATACATGAGTTAAGAAATGTGTAAAATGTCTAATGTTTGTAGGGAAACAAAGACTAGTTTCTATGTCACTGAAGCCTATTCAGGTTGAGAAGCCTTTCATGCAATGGGGTTTAGACTTCATTGAAATGATACATCTTCTATCTATTTATATTAATAATTGTGTCTTGATAACTATATAATATTTCACCATGTGTGTGGAAGTAGTGCCTTTGAAGGAGGCAAAGGAGAACTATGTGCTTGAATTCTATGAGAGTCTAGTCACCCATTTTGGAGCACCTTCTTCTATAATATCAAATAATGATTTATAATTAAATAGTTAAAAGATATATTAATTGGATATTTAAAAATTTATTCATATAACATCTTCATCAAATTAATATCCTTAGGGTAATGGACTAGTTGATTCCACTAAAAAGAATCTGATTTAGATCATCAAAAGAACAATGGAAGATAATCATAGATCTTGGCATACAAAGTTGAATACTAATTTATGGGTTGATAGGATCACCCCTAAGAAATAATGACATTGGAAATTCCCATTATCTCTTATTTTATATAAGAGAATAAAGTCTATCTATCTCTTTGGATCTTCCAGCTTTGGAGCTTGCATACTAACTAGAGCTTCTATAAAGTGATACAATAGAGGTCAGGGTGAATGAATTGAGAGAATTGGAGGACATGAGAGATGTTGTTATGCAAAACATGTGGTCAAACTAGCATCAAGTAAATAAAAAAATTGACAAAAGAGCTTCATCAAAGACATTTTAGGAAGGAGACATAGTAATCAAATGGGATGAAGAACATGTAAAGCTAGGTAAGTAATCTAAATTTGATAGCCTTTGGAGTGTAACTTATATTATCACCAATTATAAGAAAATATGATTTAAAATTATCCAAATTGAGTGTATAATAACTTCCCCTATGAATGGGATATTCCTCAAATACTACTATTAGGAGAGTCACTCATTTTTACATAGTCGTAGTTTCATTTCTCTAAGCGCACATGCTTTCAGTAATTATTGCTTCTTTTCTAGTATGGTGTTGTCCATTCATCTAAGTGCACAAGTGCACATGTTTTTTTATTATTTATGTCAGTTCTCTTATTTATGTCATTGTCTACAAAGCCTTCCTAATTTATGTGTATATCTAAGTTTATTATATCTAGAGTTTGTATAGTTCTTTTGACCAATAGGTTGTTCAACCCTTCAGAGTTTCCAAAATTGTTATTAATTTGACCTGTCAAGTCCAAATTACTACCCCCATCATATGAAACTTTCAAAAAATTGGTCAATATCCCTTTATAGCTAGTCAAACCAGTTAATTTTAGCCTAAAAGAGTAGATTTTGGTCAAAAAATGTAATATATGTAATAAAAGGACATTAATATTTAAAAAAAAAATCTTTTTAATATGTTTAAGTACATTAAAATTACCTTTTATTAAAGTTTTAAATCTTGAAAAGGTCATTGAATATGCTTTTTAAGCCAAAAGGGCCCCTATTTTACCCCACACATGCCAAATTATGAATTTAAAAGAATGATAAAGGGTTGAAAGTTCTAATTTTTCATTAATTATCATGTATTCCTTCTAAAATTTTCTATTTAAAGTAGTGGAAGACTTGAGTTGGGTTTTAAAAGCCAAAATAAAGCTTATTTCTCTCATTCTCAAGTAAGAGTACATATTCTATACATACAAGGTATGGAAAATCAATTTTAGGCCATGAATAAGATTTATCAAGAATTATATGGAAGTTGATGACCATACAGGCCCTAAACTAGTCTCCTCCCAATTAGAGATTTTTCACAAAAGGACTCGCTTGTAAGTTTTCAGATGGTATGGATTGCTAGAGGAGAGTATAGAACTAAATTTTTAGGTGAAGAAATTATATTCATATTGATTATTGATGGATCAATTGGTTTTTCAATTGTATTCTCTAGGCTCATGAACCATCAAGTTGAAGATAGGTTAATTTTTGTAGCCTTGCAACTAGAAGGGCATTTGGTTTTCTTTAGTTTCTTCTCACTAGGGCATCATTTCAAGAAAATTCTAGTTGGTGAAGTGACTCAAGGATAAAACCTACCTTTTCATGGTTTTATTTATGTATTTTTCACATGTTAAATGGTCAAATAAATGAGATTTTTTAATAGGAGTCCATTTCTCTAGTTTATGAGCTTCAGAGGTGAATTGTACAATCAAGAGGAGAGATGGTTTGTTCAAGTTTTCAAGAAAGTTTGTTTGTAAGGTCCTCCATCATGTTTATCATGGTTTTAAATTATAATTCTCATATATTATCCAATATTCATAGCAATAATCTCATCTTCATGCTTTTAAAGTGCTTAAAGAGGCTTAGTTTAGCATATGTTAAGATGTCTTTACAAATTTTAAGGTTTTTATAGAAAACTAGGTTAATTAAGTCCTCTTCCCCTCCTTCAATGGCCTCTAAATTATTATGGTGTGATGATTAGTTTTACATGTTTGCATACACTCCTCTTTGTCTTATCATTTTCCCTAACCCTCCTTCCACCTCCATCTCTTTCATCCCCATACCACTGTCATATATTGTCTTTCCCACTATGTTTTCACCTCTTTTCCATCTCCATTCATGACTTTTCAGCATTTTTATCCTCCATTAATAGTTTTACCACCCTTAAACCATCCCCATACAATTTTATCATCAAGAATGATCAATAAGTCATATATACCTAAAAATCACCAAACCTATCCATGGAGCACACCTACATCACTAGATACAGTCATATTTGCCATTAAAGGCATAGGCCAAGAAATGGTAGCACATCAATATGATCTATAACTAGGTATTCACTTCATCAAGAACAATGAGGAGGATTAAAAATGACCATATAAAGTGTGTACCTTTGGTTTAAGGAACATAAAACTATGGTCCATACATATGGTACTACAAGAAGCACCTACAGGCTTGTAGGTGTATTCAATTATATCGATGGGAGCTTGGTTATCAATTTATATCAAGAAGCATCATCAAATGCACTATAACATTGAGTGAGACAAATACATAAATTAAATAATAAATAAAGGTATTTGAAGTTCAAAGAGGTCATAATATAGATAATGAGGCATATTTCTACCTACAGGTAGCCCTAAATGAAAATTGTTACAACCAAGCAGATGAATGTATTTAAGAGTAATCTTGTAGAGGGTTTTAACCACAAGAATAAGGTCATTAATGTTTTGAGACGGATCACTATACCATGAAAATAAATAATGCACCTTATGCTTATCACCATCATAGGGAAGACTAATATGAAGAACTTTAGTCATCTAAATAATAACATACAGGCGTATACAGACAAATTAACCTATAGTCACCAATAAGATGCCCTAGTAAAGAATGATTTTTGATATTTTAAGTGTTTATAGTAATTTTCAAGTAGTTCTTGGGTTAAAAATGGTGATGGTAATTCAAAATAAGAAGGCCACCAAACTTGTGAGGCTTTAATAAGGGCTAGTGAAGCATAATTTCAATCTACAACTAACTAAATCCCTAAGGCATATTATAGGTCTGTGTCATGGTCAAGGAGGGTGATAGACATAGTTGATGTGATTCATAAGACCTAAAAGAAACAACTTTAGAGGTTGATAAGATTTTAAAGGTTGACTATGTTGAAAGGGGCATTTAAAGTTTCAAAGAGAGTTATATGGAGTAGAAAATGTGCCTACAACCTATTGAGGGCATCCTACAGGCTTGCCTTTTCTCAAGGAAGGCCTAATTAATAAATACCATAGACTTTTATATACTTTTAGGTCTAATTAAACATAATAGAGTCTTTAAAATCAAAATGAATGCTTATATTGCATATGGAGTTAGAATTCAAAGGGAAATGAAAGTTTGAAAGGCTAATAAGACACAAGAGTGACCTATTGCCAAAACCTCAGTGTAATTTGTAGTTAGTGGTTATAGAATAGGATTAAGGTCTATTTATCAAAGGGTTACATATTTTTTTATGATTTTGAGTTTTCCCAAGGGTTTTGATGGGGGGAAAATCAAAATGTGACCTATGTGTTTTCCAAACACTCATAGCATTATCTCTTCATAGCTCTATCCATACAAGGGCTAATATGGACAAATACAATCAAGTACCTCTAAAGGATCAAAAAAATTTAAAGGGGATATTGTCATAGAAGAGGTTTGATTATTCAAAAGATGTATCTAAGTCATCTAAATACTTTTAAAGGGGCTCTAAAACATATTTTATACATATATCGAGTTGTAGTTTACATCTAAAACCATACATTCTCAAGGATGGTAGGGTTCATAGGAGAACTATGGTGTGTAATAAATTTTAAAGGGACATATGAGGATATGCTAATACTAATGAAAGGTGAACTAGTATGATGTCAAATTCTTGATCAAGAAATCACACAAGTTCACACAACTATACCATACATGAGAAGCTACATCAGAAGTTGAGCTGGTCAGAATAGTTGGAGAGGTCACCTAAGATTGTCTTAGAGTTAGAATGAGGTCAATCCATGCCCTCAAATTTATGAAAAAAGATTAAGACCTCAAACTATTTTAAAACCCTAGCTAAATCCTTTTAGGATCTCAATGGGAAAGATTTGCAAAATAGTACATCCAAATGCCTAGAATTGACCTAGGAACCTATGAAAACATCTTATAGACTCTCTTAGGCTTTTCACCATGTGTTTGGTCCATGTAGGTACTATATAGAATAATAAAAAATCACTCTTTTTGTAGGTTTTAACTCAAAATTAATGTATAGTGAATATATGATGGAAAGATAACTATTGGAAACCATTTAAAGGTATTTAGAAATTATTAATGACCTTTGAAACCATTTTTGACAAAAAGTTACTCTTTTAGGTAAAAATTCACTATTTTGACTAGTTGTAAAGGGATATTGACCAGATTTTGGAAAGTTTCATGTTATAGGGGTAGTAATTTGGCCTTGACAGGTCAAATTACTAACAAGCACAACATAAGTGTTTATGTCAATCACATTCATAATTTCATATGACTCATTATTATAGTTATAATTTTTGTTTTAAAACCTAGATGTGGGTGTTTTAAACCCCTAAATAGAATAATTTATATTAGAACCTTCCCCATTGTTACCTAATTGATTTCATATCTCAAGAAAATTAGTTGAGAAGCTACATCAGAAGTTGAGCTGGTAAGAATAGTTGGAGAGGTCACCTAATATTATCTTAGAGTTAGAATGAGGTCAATCCATGCCCTCAAATTTATGAAAAAAGATTAAGACCTCAAACTATTTTAAAACCCTAGCTAAATCCTTTTAGGATCTCAATGGGAAATATTTGCAAAATAGTACATCCAAATGCCTAGAATTGACCTAGGAACCTATGAAAACATCTTATAGACTCTCTTAGGATTTTCACCATGTGTTTGGTCCATGTAGGTACTATATAGAATAATAAAAAATCACTCTTTTTGTAGGTTTTAACTCAAAATTAATGTATAGTGAATATATGATGGAAAGATAACTATTGGAAAATGTTTTTAGATGTGATTTAGACCTATTAGAGAAGATTGTAGGTAGGATATTTAAGAAAAATTTCCAAATTTAATAAAAACCCCTTCTTGACCTCCTTGTGCAAACCAAAAAAGGTGTTTGGAAACCTCCTTGGTTCTCCCATATGAAAAATAATGAGCCAAAATGATCTTAAGAAGAGGTAAGGGGATGAGTCATCTTGCTTCCAGTCCTGTTGGTTTGACAATTTATCCCTTGAGAACCATGAACAATCACTAAGACTTCATTCATATCTAGATGGTCTATTTTATAAACAACTAGCACCTTATTGTGCTTAGTACAACTAATAAAATCTGCATGGGGATTAATTATCTTAAGGGTTAAATGAAGCCTAAATATACTTGAGATTAGTGGAGGAATTAAAGGCTAATACTAGTTATAATTTATGAACCATGGTTAAGAATTTACAAGCCTAAAACCCTACCAAAACACTTATAAGAGAGTTATTTGCCCAAAAAAAATTATAAGGCTTCAAACACCCTAAAATGGCCATGAAATCTCTTGAAAATAATTTTATATTCTTGATATCTAATTTTTATGCCTTTTAATGATGTCATCACTTGTACAGATTTCCCAAAAGTGAGCCTAGAAAACAAAATGAAGTAGTAGCAAAGAAATTCATGATATAATAAACTTGAAGATGATTTGTAGAGGTTTTTTGGAATATTTTTAGAGATTATATGATGGTATTTAGAAAAAAATAAAGATTTCATGTTAGACAAAATGAAGAATTTTTTTCCCAAGATGTTGGATAAACATTCAACCCTGATCAGAATCAAGCCTATAAGAACAAAATGTGGGATTTTGTTTGTTTCTAAAACCTTGTGTAAATTTCATAGGTATTTTATTATGTTTTCCAAGATTTTTAAATGAAAAAAGGGTCATATATTATTGTTTTAAAGATTGCCAGAGACTTTTAGCTGATATAATTAGGCTATTATGCTTAGTTGGCTTGATAGGCTTGGCTTATTTATTAATTTTGATATTTGACATTAAAATTGGCTATTAAAGAGTTTAAAGGAGGAGTTTTAATGCTACCTACATGTTATTCCCATAACATGTTCACTTAAAAAGGAGTTAACTACTCCTTATGAGTTAGTTAGTTCTATGTTATCTCATTCAAGAACATGTTACACTTCAGCTTCAGCCCACTTCAAATGAAATCAAGACCAAGATTAGCATAGCTTTCCATGCAAGAGGTTTTGAAAACTCATCAAGGGCCCACCACCTTATTTTATATGACAAGATTGAGGATCATGCATGTTTTAAGGAGTTTGAAGATATTTTAAGGACTTGATTTAATATTGTAAATGGATTATGTCTTGAGTTAACTAAATCAAGACTAATCCATGTCTCCATTCTATGCCATATTGGGTAGAGAATTTCCTTTTGTCTATACATGTTGGATTTTTGAATCCCTTTTTTCATTATTCCTAAATCTAGTACATAAATAAATACATAAATTGTAATTAGCACCATAAATCAGTAAAGAAAATTGTTTACAGGTCAGCTTATGGTAGTAGTGTGTATTATGGATTGTGTATTTATATATAAGTGAGATATTTATCACGTTCTTACAAGTCCTTTCCTCACCTACTGCTATAATATCATCCTCTAAAGGACAATTTAAGATCTAGGGAAAAAAATTGCACTACAAACCTAATTTTAAGACTTCCTTTGAAACACTTATGTTTAGGACTGATCTGAAAAGTTTCTTTTTGATCCATATGTGTGACTTAGTTTTAAAAGCTTTTAAAAGATAAAAAATTATTCATGTACATCACCACAGTAATTATGATTTCGTTTTTGGCATCATTCTTCCCTTTTCACCCCAAAAAGTCAAAAGTAGAATAGTTTTAGGTGATGTATCTAAGGGAACCAACCCTATCTGGATGTTCTTCTTACTTCAGAGTCACCCACACTCTAATAATATCCCATTGTATTAGCTAGAGAGGTGTGATTACACATCTTCAAATAGGGTGATCTTTAGATTAATAACAAACATTACACATTATATTGAAAGGTCTTATGGACCCAAAATCACTTGAATTATAATTGTCCCTAACTAGTAAAGATCAGAAATATGAACAAACATGTCTTAAAATTAATTTGGTTAGTGAATGAGAGGTTGAAAGTGCAAAAGAGTTTCAAAGTCAATTGAGTTAACATAATATTTTATTTTAAATCAAAAGACCCTATAAATAATTTAAAGGGAATATTTCATTCTATAAAATTAGGAGCAACATGGAACATATATACCTTTTAGTTAGTCATATTAGAAAAGTGTCATTGATATTGGGGCATTCCAAAGGGATAATTGTCCATAACACTTGTTCAATTGTCATTTAATTTGAATGAGAACCATACCTCATTAAGCCTTCTATAATAAGGAGGTATGCTCTTTGTTAAAAAGGGGGAAGTTTTTTAAATCCAAAATTACTTTGTAAACTTGGAGCAAGTAGTACAAGTGAGGAATTATACAAAGTTTATCCAATATTTGTCTATGTGTCTGGCATCATGGCTAATTATTCAACTATATAGTTTGATATTCATATTTGAATTGTTTTTATGGATCCTAGATGTGTACATGTTAATGCAAAGTTGCCAATTTGTGTTTATGCTAGGTTTATTGAAAGATATTAGGTTCATTTCATTCTCTTTTAATTTTCTTGAATATGTGCATAATCTATTTTCTTGTGGAAGTAAACCTTTAAAGTGAACCTGATAAATTATTTGCATTAACCTTACTTGAATATTTGCATGATATATAGTAGGATATATGACTATGTAATTTCATGTTATATATTGGTTAAATTCATGTTTGGATGGAATCTAAACTTTGTCATAATGTTTGGGTTAAAGATTAGAAACACCTTTTTTTCCCTATCCTCCTTTTGCTTCTTTTTGATCAAATCACTATAGTTAAACTTTTCATTGTAAATATTCATGATAGATTAGGGTTAGACTTTAGGTTTTGGACATCATTCATTGGAATTATTTCATATCACTTTCACATTCACAAAATTTTAGGACCACAGTTTCTCCCACTAACCATTTACATGTTCCTTTTGTGCAACAATCATTTAGCTTGGCTGCTACTCCACCATATATCTCAAGAAGATCACAAGCATCAACTCATACAATGGATTCTTTAGATCTAAAAATGAGAAGTTATTCTTAAACACTATATGAACTTGTTGATATATTTACATGCATAAAATATTGATAAAATTTATGCTAGAAGGAGGGCCTTTAGGTAAATATTTTTGAATTTATAGTATCTTTGTTAAGATTAGTGAATTTTATTCAAAGATTAGTTGATTCTTTGCATATTTGTGTTATTCATATCTTAATTGTGTAAAGATCACTGATATTCATGGTTTCAAACCAGTCTTTAGGATCATTTAGCTAAAGATTTCTATTATTTGAAAATTTATGTGAAAATTTTGTAAAGGTTGATTTAGCTTCGTTAAGGATCCATTCGTCTTTGCAAAGATTTAGTTTCTATGTTGTATTGTGAATAGGACTTGGAGCTACAATGACCACAAGTAAGATCTTCATCAAAGTATGAAATGGTTAGGTAGATATTCTATTAGTGTGTCTAGTTAGGTACATGATTTACCTCAAAATCCTAAAGGTATTTTCCTTCTTTTAGTCATACTAGTGTTATGACTATTGAATAAGATATCAAGTGCTTTAAATTTGCCTTAGGATTATTAAATGTTGTTCATGATATGTTTCCTATAGATTATTTCCTTTTACTCTTAGAGATGAGGAATATGATTAGTTTCATAACCTTCCTAAATATTTCATTGTTAGTTGGAATGATTTCAATAATTATTTCATTGATCAATTTGGAAAGACCATGAGTCCATATATCCTTTATCAACAATTCATTACTATGAAAAAGGATTAAAATGAAACATTAGAGATTTTAATGATAGATTTCAAAAGATGTTGAATAGAACTATAGATATTTATAGACCTATTAAGGATTTAGCTTTACATATTTATAAATATGCTTTAGATCCATTAACTTTTATGTTTTTGAAAAGATCTGTTAGAGTCATTAATAGATTAGATTTAGCCTATGCTAAAGTTGTGGTAATTAATGGCTAAATACAACCCCAGCATTAAAGGGCATATGTCATTCTAAATTTCAATCCTAATTTACCCATGCTAAATGTTATGCCTGATGTTAATCAGATCATGCTTACTTTAAATCAAACTCCAATTTTAAACCAATTTACTATGAGTCATGCTCATCCTAGTCAAAACATATGATTTTTGAATAACATTACAAGTGGATCTCATCACAATATCAAATAGATATTGTGTCAATAGATAGAAGTGGTCCACAAGTTCAAAATTTAGAGGCACCTAGAAATGAAAATGACTCCATTTTAAAAATGGTCTAAAAGCTAAGCACTAATTTTCTTGAGATATGAAATCAATTAGGTAACAATGGGGAAGGTTCTAATAGAAATTATTCTATTTAGGGGTTTAAAACACCCACATCTAGGTTTTAAAACAAAAATTACAACTATAATAATGAGTCATATGAAATTATGAATGTGATTGACATAAACACTTATGTTGTGCTTGTTAGTAATTTGACCTGTCAAGGCCAAATTACTACCCCTATAACATGAAACTTTCCAAAATCTGGTCTTTACAACTAGTCAAAATAGTGAATTTTTACCTAAAAGAGTAACTTTTTGTCAAAAATGGTTTCAAAGGTCATTAATAATTTCTAAATACCTTTAAATATGTTTTAAAACATTAATATTATCCTTTTCTATGTTTTCTAAGCCAAAAAAGCACCAAAACACCCCCACATGTGCCAATTTTCCCATTTAAGACATGAAAAAGGGTTTAGAAGACTATTTTTTCATGTATTGGCATGAAATCCTTCTCAAGGATTCTATTTCAAGTGGTGAAAGTGAAAGTCATCTTTTAAAAAGCCAAAATAAGGCTTATTTCCTCTTTTTACAAAGAAGAGTACAGATTATGTATGGATTTCATACACCTACATAAGGTAACATAAATATAATGCAATTAAACATCTTAAACATTATTTTCATGTCATTTAGATGTAGTATAGGCCAAAAACCATTCCTCTTCAAGCACTTTCCTTGTTTGCACAAAGTGACCTACTTGTAGGTTTTCTGATAGTACAAACTGTTGGAGGAGAGTACAGATCTAAATTTTGGGGTGAATAAACTAGAATTAAAGTGATTATTTATGGATTAAGTTGTTATTTATTTGTATTATCTAGGATAATGAACCATCTATTTGAAAACATGTCAATTTATGCAACCCTACAACCAGAAAGGCAACTAAGTTTCTTCATTTTTTCTTCACCTGGGTAGAGTTTTAATAAAATTAAAGTTGTTCCAGAATTTTGGGGAATTAATGTACCTATAAATGGACTCATTTATCTGTTATTAATTCATTTAAATTTATAATATATCAATCAAACATAACTAGTGAAATATGTAGTATAACATGCTTGCAAGGAAAAGTTGTATGATTGAGGAGAGAGTGAATTTTCAAGGTTCCACAATTTGATCCTTGGCATGATTTTATATCAAATTTTAATTTTTTAAGCATGTTTTCCCAATAATTTATCCAATTTTTCCTATCTAAAACCTTCTATGCACTCTTAAGGTATTTTTTAGAGGCCTATTGTAGCATATGTTAAGGTTTCTCTACAAATTTTAAGGTTTTATAGAAAACTAGGTTTGAATTTAACCCTCTTCCCCTCATCCAATGGCCTCCAAATTATGATGGTATGATGATTAGGTGTACATGTTTTCATACACTCCTTCTCTTTATCTTGTCATGTTACTTAACTCTCCTTCTACATCCATCTATTTCATCCCCATACCACTGCCATATATTGTATTTCCCACTAAGTTTTCACCTCTTTTCCATCTTCATCCATGCCTTTTGAACACGTTTCATCCTCCTTTTACTACCCTCACCTAACCTCAATTCCATGGGTCTATTTAATAAGCTAATTATTGACCCAGGGTCATCATAAACTTGAACAAAGGATACATACATTATGGAAAAATCATGATACAGTCATAAAATCATGATATATAGTAAGTAGTTACATGGTCTAAATTTGGAATCATGAAGGTGCCATGATGATTCAACTAAAAAGATGTTCATCAAGGTCTAAGGAGAAAAATCCTCTATTATCATCTATAATCATGTTTGATGACCTATCTAAGGTCAAGTTTAGATATAATCCACATAAATACAACATATACAATCATATGCATTAAAGAGGGTTTAAACATTTTGAGGTTTCTTATCATGGAATTCTAAGGTTTGGCTACATACATGCATAAATGGATAGTGTGATTTATGGTATAAACAAAATCCAAAAGGGGAAATTTTTTTATAATTAAAATAAGGGCTAAAAGACACTAAATACACCTACATAAATGAGCTAAAAAGAGACCTATAACTACCTTAGAGCACAATATAGTCAAAAGGTTCTTTGATTATTTTATGGGGATTTTAGTTTCAAGAGACATAAAGTATTTACTATGCATATTAATGAAGTATTCAAAATGGAAGATGTAATACTAATATTTAAAAGACCTTAAAAGAGTAATGGACCACCTACAACTCTAAAACCTAAAAAGGGACTATCTACAGCCATAAGGTTATTTGCCTATCCTAGTTTGACAAGTAGTAAGTGAAACACTAGCTCCTAACTAGTTTCATGTTGAGTTCTCATTGTCAAGAGGGTAAAATTTTATTAAATATCTTAATATCCTCAAGTATGGTCAATTTCCATACTCAACTATAGTAGCATAGTCATATGTCTTTTCATTTTTAGGCCTAATTGAGGCAGAACCTACACACATTCATGGTCTTAAAATTCATAGGACTATTCAAGCTTGAAAATATGTTCATAACGATTAATTAGAATGATATAATTATAATTTATCATAATAAAATGACCTATATGATTCAAATGTTTCAATGAATTCACCTATAGCCTATAATGCCTACATGATACCTTATAGGTTTTCTTTGGAAGTAGCCTACATTAGATTTGCAAGGATTAAGCCTTTTCAAGGCTCAAGAAAGATAAATTAAGAATAATGAACTATAAAATTAAGGTGGCATCATCATGAAATGAACATAAATGGGTTTTAAAGTTATTATGTATATACTCCATACCAATAGAATAGGCACCTACATGCCTGTGCATTGTAGGGAGGCCTTTTTGCATATAAGTTGGACTTCGAGAAGCTTTAAGTAGTGAGTTTTGATTAGAAAAATAAAAAAACATGGTTGGTATTGAAAAATACTTCCACATGAATGAACAAGAATAAAATGGAATACCATAGAGTTCAAGAAGAGCCTATTTCAAGTATGGTAGCCTATAACCACATGTAAAATCAACCTATAATTAGCTAGGGTTCAATAACATTTTAAAGATATCATGGTTTAATTTTAAGAAGATGATAGGGTGGATATAAATATAACATATGAAAATTGAGAAACTCTTCATACCTCCTATCACATTTATTAGTGATCAATGCTCTATAAGCATATTACACCTTGTCACTATCTGTACAAGAGCAAGTCACCTTAAACATAGTCAAGTACATGGAGTATTGGAGTTTTATCTCCATGGTGTTTTGACTTGAGGGAGATGGTATTATATGGTAATATATATGAAGTTTTTTACTAGAGTAAATTCAGTGACAAAGAGTTCACTTTTAACATAATGCAAATCTCACCTACAATAGGCCTAAGGAATCATCTATAGCTGATATAAGGTATGGAGGTCAAGGGGCTTGTAAAATATGTTAAGACCTAAAATAATTTAAAAATTAACCTAAAGGGGGTTTTAAATCCACATAGGTCAAGGTAATTTTTGTTTTTTAGAGATACTATTGTAACCTACAATGTCTGAAATACACCTAAAGGCTTGTACGGATCACTTCTCATAGGGTTTTTTCACCTAAGTGTATGGTCACTATGGAGATCTCATGGAGGTTTAGTTTTAAGTGAATGTAATTTATTGAAAATGATAACCATTTAATGGCCTTGCAAGTTATTTGAGCAAGACCTAAGTATAGTACAATCAAAACCCACACCTATAGATCATTAAACAGACTATACACATTATAGAGGCATAAATACCTTGATGTAAGGAGTCAAAAGGAGTGAGAAAGATAATAAAGAAGTTTGAATGTGATATAATTAAAGTATTTTAATTATTTTTAAATCCAAATAAATATGGGTGATAATTTTCCTCTCAAACACCTTCATTGCATGTAATTTCCACCTATAACAAGGTCTACTTTCTCTCTCATAGGTCATGGGCAAACAAGTTTCTCTCAATGACCTTATCTAATAAAGTATATATAAATGGTATAGGAATTTAAAAGTTCATAATATATTTAAAGAATTGTTAAAGTCATTGAGACATCAATAAAAATGAATTAAGATGATAGTACATTAGATGTATGGAATTTGACTATTAGATGTTGAGAATGCCTTGTTAGATTGATCTAATCATGCCAAAAAGAGGGGTAGAAGATGTTTTAAATATATTAAGATGAATATTGAGTTTATTTAAGAATATTTTGATCTTGAAAACTTTCAAACACCATTAAATCAGCTTTAGAAGCAAGAAAATACAGTCAAGTATGTCACATTCCATGCAAAAGGGGCATTTTTAAAGGAAATTTGAAGATTATGGCATCTAAAGGTGGATTTTTGACTAAAAATTTGGTTTTTATAATAATAATAAGTTTATATATATTCCATAAATATTTAAATGCATTTGGACAAGTATAAGTGCTCACTGTTTTGTCACAGTCATTAGCATGTCTATTTGAGGCCATCATTTGAGCAAGTGGTGTTCTGGGATGCCATAAAGGTTGATAAGTATATGTGAGAGATTTAAAATCATGGTATGATGTTTTTTAATGATCATATGACATTTAGAGAGTGTAAAAAATCTAAAATATGTTCAAACCATGTTCATTTAGGCTTTTGCAAGCAAAGAGGCATATAAGCCAAAAAGGCTTTTTTGAATTTTCAAGTAAGAAGATGCTTTAAAAGTGTTTATAAATCATGTTAAAGACCCAATAATTATTTTTTCAGGTAGGGATAATTAAGGGAAGTTTCATTTTCATCCTTGTAAGGAATTTCAATTTTTGCAGTTCTAGACATCCTTCCAAGCCTCTTGTTCAGATGCTCGTGTATTTCACCACATGATAAGTTTGGCTGAATTATCTTAGTATATTTTTAATATTAATACAAAATTATAACTAATTAAAAATTAAGGTAAGTTTATGGGCTGTACTTTATGAACAATCACTAAGAGTGTAGGCAGCCTAGAATGAAAGTAAAACCCTACAGGTAGATTTCTTCCACATGATAAAGTTGCATATATTTTACATGGGAACCAAATATTTTCAAGGGTGTTATGGGGGTAAATTTGATACACTTAAATTTAAATATATTTTTATTTATAGGTATGGAATTCATGAAACATATTTTTGAAGATTCAACTTCAAAACCCTCCCAAGCCCTCAAAAAACTAGTTTTGAAAAAAATTGATTTTATTTCCATCAAATCACCATGGATAAACCTAAAACCTATTAAAACATAAATTAAACTAAGATAAGATTCAATAAATTCAAATTTTACATATGTAAATGTACGGATGAGGGAAAAAACCATGTATTTTATGGGAAAAAACATGGAAAATGGAGTATAGGGTAGTTCAAATGGATCCAATCAATGGAGTTTGAAGCATGAGAATTTTTATTAGTCCTCAAATCTTCAGTTTTTCATAAATACACTTGAAATTTCCCATAAAATCTTAGTCAAAATGGCTAGTCTACAGGAAAATAGAGAAAAGTGGGCCTAGTCAACCTTGTTGACTAAATGGCAAGTATTTTCTCATCAAAATCATCTATCTCATGATGGGAGAAGATGTTTTAGGTATAATACACCTTGTTTTATAGGTTTCATACTTTTATTGCATGTTTTATTGAGATTTAAATTCCAAAATTAGATTGTTAGGCCTAGTTGGCTTAGTTGGCTTCTTTAATCAAATAAGTAAAGTGAGTTGGCATTGAATATGGTCATCAAGTAGTTTATTTTCAATTTAAATTACAAATTACATGATAATTTAAGTATTTAATTCCATTTCATGAAATGACAGATCTAATTAGAAATAACTAATCTTACACTTCAATTGACTTTTGACAAGATCATGCATATCTCAGGGTTATCATGCAAAGAAGGGATTTAAAAAACTTTCAAGCTTAGTTCAAGTGGAGTTAAGGAGTCCAATTTGGTGTAGCATCATGCAAGGAAGGATCTTGACTTGTCAAGATGGGCCCACCACTTTTCCAATGCCAAAGAAGAGCTTCATGCAAGACAAGGATACCAAAGGATATTGATTCAAAACTTTGTTATCATTTTATAACTCAATTTGGACTTGAGTTGACATGAAGTTCACCTCATATTCTCTTTCCAATGCCAATCTCTTGGATATTATATGATTTTGCTATATATGTAAGCTATTTAGTCATTTTTCATAGTCCATCCCTCTTTTGGCTTGACCAAACTCTACCAAGATTGAGTTTTGTAACCTTTTTAGATAAATAAAATGTCTATTTCAAATTTCATTATTTTGGTAAAGTGTATTTATGTCAATTGATTTGCATATGTGGTAGAGTTTTTTCCCTTGTCAAGTCTTGATTCTTACCTAGTTACTAGTTTTTCAGATTATGCAAGTCATGTTCAGTGTTTGATGTATTTTGGTTGAGCTTAAAATGGATATAAATGGTTGGTTAATGCCTTGAATTAAGCCTATTTCATCATTTCCCTCAGGCTTTGATTACCAGATAAAACCTCTTCATGAAATACTGGTGCATAGAAGATATTTGGAGTTTTATATTTAGTATTTACTTAACTAATCATTATTTTAGGATCTCAAATAGAGTGTATGAACTATTAATATAGGTGTATCACCAATAGTAAAGTGTGATTTCCCTTTTAGTTTCTTTCTCTCCTTTTTCATCCCAATAATCAATAGTTTAGTAAGCATTACAAAGTGATACATCATAAGAGCTAGCCTCATCAAAATCTAGAGGTCTGATCTAAGTTCATGTGTCCCACACCTCAAATCATTCCAATTTTAGTCTAGGTGTGAAGGTTTCAAAGCTGAATTTATCAAACCTTAAATCAAGGTGCTATCTAGATAGCTAATAGTACCTTTGGCTAATTATTGTAGGGTTCATAATAATGGTACGTGGTCATCTAGTTCATCTGAGACATCTTCATCTTCTAAAATAACTCTTATGAAAAAGACCTATAATTTTCCATTTCAAGATGAAGATGAATTTAAAGATACTCTATAGGAGGGATCTACTATACCAATCATGGAGGAAGATCCTATCCTGTCTAAAGCAATAGAAGAATTTGTAGCTAAGATGAATGGATTTATTGAAGATGTCATTGAAACACTTGAAGGCAAAGAAGATGAAGATGAATCAAATTAAATATATCAATAACTTTCATATGATTCCATAAAAAATTCATAAATATATGATCAACATGTTTCAAATGGTAAGATTCTAAATGAATCTCATGTCCTTTCTATTGATCATGATGAAGAAGCCTTTTGGGATGAATTGGAGAGTTTTTGTGTAAGTATTGATAGTTTATTCCCACTGGATGTGGATATTGAGGAATGTATTATAGAAATTATTGTCTTAACTAATATTCAACAAGGAAATTATACTCTAGAGATCCCAAAGCAAGATTAATACATCAATCCAAGCATACCAGTTGAGTTTATAATACAACCATGGAAAAAAATGAGGCAAGTCATGATCAATATTTTAATGAAGTAGCCCTATCTTTATTGATGCAAGAAATAAGAATTTGGGAATAATATGATTGGATCTTTGATCCATATCTTTAATCCATGCGCTTGAGAATGGAGATAGGAAACCAAGCTACATCATCTAGAAGACATAAGTATACAATTGCTCCTATCCACAAGAAGATTCCATTGAATGGAACCAATCATGTTTCAAGGTTCTATAGTAGACTATATAAATTTCCATTTTATCCTAGAGGTAAGTTCTTTGTGAATTCAGTGCAAGGACTTAGATTATTTTTTTTCTTCCTATCCCTTATTTGTAAATAGTGTTTGTAAATATTTGTTTCCTTGTTATTTTTTTGATTGGTGTGTTTTATTTCTTTGCTTTGTTCCTTGCTTATAAATAACTCATTTTGGATATACCTTAGATAAATTTCACCTAATTCTCAATAAATTCATAGTTCATAAATGTAGGTATGACTTCTCAATATTGGTTGATCATGAGTTGTTAAAATGTGAGCTTGATGTTATAGTTTGGAGAAACTAGAAAAGACTAATGGATAGGCTAACTGTTACTTGATATTTTAAGCCTTGTTCTGATCTAAACTTTATTATAAGAAGGATTTCACATATGAGATGAAATCTTGGATTATTGAAACATAGTCATGTTTACACTTATAAACATTATTTCCTAGGATAAATTTTGCAACCAAGGATGATTGTTTGAATATCAAAACACTTGACCAAATCCTAAAACCTAGCTAATCTGGTTCATAACCTTTATTAGAGAGTCAAAAATGATTTGAAAAATACAAAAATAAGAGCCTTATTACAAAATTCAAGAGATTTATAAGTAAAGGTAATTTTGGTAATCTCCATTAGGGCTATGGATGTCTGGATGACAATGAAGCAAGGCCTTAAATAAATCCAAAGCTATCTTTGTCAAGGCTATGGATACATAACTGGTAGTAGAGCAATGCCCAAGCCTTCCCTATATAAATCATGGTTCTTAATGAACATCTAAATATATTATAAGTAGTGTTAATGGTTAAGGTTATGAATCTAGAAGTTGTTCCCTAAATCCCATAGAAAATAGTAAGTGGAATCAAAGTACACACCTAATGTGACTATGTTTTGAAATTTGAGCCTAATTTTACATTTATAAGACTTGTTTTAATCATGAATTGATCTTAAATATGGTATCTGATCATGTGGAATAAGTATCCTAGTTATTACTCTAAACCAGGCTCTCTAAATTCTAACATATTTTTATGTTTCCCCTGGAAGTTGCCATTTATTGAGGTTAACATAGCACCATTGCTGAAAATAGGAACCCTTGTGTCAAGTTTTGATCATTTTTGTTATAGTTGAACATTCAACCTAATCAAAGTATATTATTTGAATAATCATGTGTTGATATAGTTTACATAATTATATTAGAGAATAATCTTCATTTGACTTCATCTAATATTATTAATTTTGACTTTTGTGTTCCTATGTTGTAGGTTTAATGGAGTCCATTTTGGATAAACACTATTTAGGATTTTATGATTTCATTTAATTGACCCTTTGATTAATATTTTTTTCCCTTAATTGTCTAATTGAATATATGGTTAAAATGTTTAAAAAATTCTTACTCTAATTAGTTAGAATAAGTTCCTTTAAAATTCATGTGGGGTCATTTTAATTGAATTTGCATAGGAACAATTTTTATATGTTAAACTTAGCATAAGATTTTAACCTAAATTTTTTACCATGTTTATCAACATGACCAAAAAATTAGTCTAAAAGCTTCATACTAGGTTATATATTTATTATAACTTTACTAAGTCTATTTAATGTTTGTAAAAATATAACAAACCTAAAAAATACAAGTGACTAGCTCATGGGGAGTCAATAAGTTAAGAATAAATATCTATGATGCATGTTAACTCAGACAAAAACTATCTAATAATTCATGATCTAAGTCAAAAAATCATGGACCCTGTGAGTGAGTATGAGATCGCTAAGTGTTAATATCTCAGGAAAGTGACCAAGGAATCAATGATCCATGCTCAAGCATACATTTAGCAGATCAATGATATGAATTCAATATTACCAAATCAAATTAACAGTGCAAGATGAAGGTAAAATTTTTAGAGAGCTTATATAGGTACCAAGTGGCATACCCACATTTAATTATGTACAAGCAAATCAACAGTGTGGAGTAGGTCAAGAAGTCATGAGCCTAGATTGAATGAGAAGCTACCATGTGGCATAAAGGAATTCAAAGAATGGAGAATTATTATAAAATACTTAGAGAACCCATGAAGTTAACAAGTGGCATGGTCTTAGAGGCCTTAATATATATCTAATGGATCATAATGAAATCTAATATAAAGAGGACTCCAAAGTAGATAAATGGTGCAAACTTGATCTGCCTTGAGAGAGGTTGAGGTAAGGACATGTGTCTAAAGGTAACAATAATCACATTTTGAGATCAAATGGATATCTCAACATGGCCATTGCCACATAAACATAACACATTGGATTTTAAGGTCTTGTGGAACTAAAATCACTTGAATTATAATTATCCTAGACCAATTTGGATTATAAATATGAACAAATGTGTCTTAGAATTCATTTAGTTAGTGAATGAGAGGCTAAAAGTACAAAGAGCCTCAAAGTCAATTGAGATGAAACAATATTTTATTTTAAATCAAAAGACCTTGTAAATCATTTCAAGGGAATATTTTATTCTATAAAAGTAGGACCAACATGAAACATATATATTTTTTGGTTAGTTATATTGGAAAAGTGTCATCAATATTAGGGTGTTCTAAAAAGAAAATTGTCCATAACACTTGTTCAATTATCATTTGACTTTATGGATAAACATACCTCACTAAGCCTTCTATAATAAGGAGGTATGGTCTTTGTCAAAAAAATGGGGAGTTTTCTAGAGCCAAAATTACTTTATAAAATTGGAGCAAGCAATACAAGCAAGGAATTCTATAAAGTTTGTCCAATATTTGTCTGTGTCTTTGCCATCATGGCTACTTCCTCAACTATTTGGTTTGATATTCAGATTTAAATTATTTTTATGGATCCTATATGTGCACATGTTAATGCATAATTGTCAATTTGTGATTATGCGTGGTTGATTAAAAGATCTTAGGTTCATTTCATTCTCTTTTGCTTTTCTTGAAGATGTGCAAAAGCTATTTTCATGTGGAAGTAAACCTTTATAATTAACCTAATTTCTTATTTACATTACCTTTCCTTAGACATTTGCCTGATATATAGAAGTATATGTGCCTATGAAATTTCATGTTATATATTGCTTAAATTCATGTCTTGATGAAAGCTAAATTTTTTCATAATGTCTAAGTTGAAGATCATAAACACCTTCTTTCTACCCTACCCTCCCTTTTTATTCTTTTTTATAAGATCACTCTAGTTTAGATTTTCATTGTAAATATTCATGATAGATTAGGGTTAGACTTTAGGTTTTGGACATCATTCATTGGACTTAGTTCATAATAATTTCATTTTCACAAAATTTTAGGACCATAGTTGATCCCAACAACCATTTACATGTTTATTTGGTGCTAGAGTAATTTATCTTGGCCACTACTCCAACATAGATCTTAGGAATATCACAACTAGAAAATCATGCAATGGATTATTCAAATCCAAAAATGAGAAGTGTTTCTTAAACACTATATGAACTTGATGATACATTTAGGTGCATCAACATATTTGAGAAGTGTCAATGACATAGTAACCTCTACCATGTTACCTCACATGACTTATAAACCAACATTTCCCCTTAGCCTTCATGTTATGGGTATTTGATTTAATTAGAATAATTAATCCATCATCCATATATGGATAAAAAATCATTATTTTTTCTATAGAATAATCCAATAAATGGGTGGAATCTATTCCCATATATTCAACAACAAGAGAGGATATATGATAATTCTTGATGACACATATCATCTCTCACTTTGGCCTTCATTCAACTATCATCATAGCTAATGGTTACTCAATTAAGAACAAACTTGTTATGAAATTATTTATAAATTAAAATATTTAACAACCATTTTATACTCATTATTCTTTGGGTAATGGATAGGAAAAAGATACTAATAAAACTATCAATAATATTTTGAGCAAGATAGTTACTAAATTTGGTGATGATTGGCATAATAAATTAGTCTATGCACTATGGGCATATTACAAAAGCATCCATTCATCCATAGGGGCTACTTTACACTCATTAGTTAGGTAACTGAGGTAGTCCTCCTAATTGAATCAGATATTCCTTCTTTACTTGTATGTCTCAAAGGACTCATAATAGTTGATCAATATAGAGAAAAATGGTTATATGAGTTATAATAGTTAGACCATACATGCATACAAACATCCAAACATATTAAATTTTATCAAAAAATCATTTGAAAAGATTATAATAAATGGGTTTAGAACAAAGAATTCAAAATAGATGATTCGTTTCTTAAGGAAAATTTAAGGAACATCAATGTAAAATAAGAAATAAAATGAAAATTCAAGCCAAACTAGCTTGAGCCATATGTGATCACAAAAAATCTTAGCGCAAAAATTTAGTGCCTAGTTTCACTCAATGACAAAGCCATAAAAAATCCAATGAACATTAATAATCTACAATAATTTTATATTTGAAACATCCTATAACTTAATGAATAATTTTTTACATATTATTCCCATATATATTCTATAAACATAAAAATAGTAAAATATTGTAGAAAAGAAGAAAAATCACGACTTACACATGCTTATATGTACTTTTCATACACTAACTAAATTATGGACAATATTTGATACTTGTTTTAGTTATTTTTATATTGTAAATGCTTCATCAGTGTACATGAGTGATTGTATATTACACAAAATATTAGTCCAAAAACTTTTACATGTAATTTCACCATTACACACCCAAAAATTACATCTATATAGTAGAGGAGTGCATTAATCTAGTGTCTCACCTTGTTATTGTCCTAGTGAGCTCAAACTGACATCACTCTATTATATATTACACACATGCTTCCTACAACATGTACACTCATCAGCTACCTCATTGGAGGCATGGTCAACATAGGTATTATCTTTCTTTTCCCATCTTATCTTACTCACATGCTCATTAATTTACATTGTATTACATCTTTTGATATTGATCACTCACTAACATTATGATATACTATTTCCTATATAAATTATGAAATATTTATCATATTAAAACTTACCTATTGTTGATTAGAATACATAATCATACATGATTTTTATATTGTTTTTCCTAGCTCTATTTATTATATGCACTTCTCGATTTGCTTTGAAGACATTTGATTATGTCATTTCCAAGTGGATCTAAGTATTTATATCTCCAATTATATACAAGTGAGGAAATTTGAACATGTCCTTGTGTGTGTCTTCTATTTGTGCATGTGGACATTTGAACATGCCCTTCTATATGGATATATGACTATTATTTCCTTATATTCATGTGAGGGCATTTTAAAATGCCTTTATATGTACCTTTTATTTGAGAGAGTGAAATTTGAACATATCCCTTGTTTGTGGCCTCTTGGCCTTATATTATGTGTTTTGTGTGTTGTATATATAATCTCGTATTGTGTGCATGATGTCCAAGACACTTTACTTACGTTATTTATCATATCTAGATGTCATGGTGGACATCATGCATTTTTCCCTACGTATCTCCATTCAATATTATATAATTAGTTGCTTAGTTATTTACATGATTCAGTGTCACATCTATATAGACACACTTATTGTGAATGCATGTTTTCACATGCATCTTAAATTATTAATATGCTTAGTTTACATACATCATGATGCCATGATTTTCCATGATGTCAATAGTACTCAAATTACCATCTATCTACATCATAATAACCTACTATAAAACCTTTTATTTTGAGTTAAATTCTTATGTAAGATTGGTAAATCACTTAGAAAGAGGGGTAATTAATATAATATTGCCTTAGAGACTTGACCTTCCTAGATTAGTACATATATAATATTCAATACCAATTAGATAGTTAACATCTTTTTAGGCTAAAACACACACAAAAAGTTAGTTTAGACAAGAGCATCACATTACATAAGAGAGCACTACTCTAGTGTCCTTTACAATACTATTATTCAAATGCCTAAAAAAAATCATTTCTAAAATTTATTAGAACTTCAATTTAATCAGATGAATGTTTAGTAGTTTCACAATTTCAATTTCTAGAATTACTCAGAATTACATAGTTTATCTTAGATTTGCTCAAATTTAGGAGCAATCATGCACGACATGTTGTTCCAAGTTGGCACATAGGTTTTAATATTATATAATATATTTTCACCCTAGATAAGTTAATCAAACCTATTTAAATATGGGATAACATGGAACTATCTCTAAGTATAGGCAGATTGTTACAATAGATATATCTCTAGATTATGGGCTAGCTCCCTTGATCTAATTGTTTAGGATCACACACTATAATAGGGTAATCACTTTTGGGGAGTGAAAATGGGTAGATTAAACATGAAATTGACCTACACTAATGGAATTGATACATCAATGATGTCTCCATAAACATACTTGAACTTGGACTATGAAGGCAAATCACTAAAATTGATCTCAACTCAAGGTTCTTCTAGAAAAAGTGTTTCTACATGGAGGTAGATTGCTATGAATTTCTTAAGGTGACTAAATAGGAGGTCTGATATTAGAAACTACTAGTCTTATTCACACTTCAAATACACCTAAAAAAAATTTACACTTAATGAGACCTATTAGAAGAGATATTACTTACATAATACATACAAGATCATAATTGAAGCAAGGAGAAACAATCATCACTTATCATCCAAATAGACTACTTGACATAATTAGGCATAAATTTTAGAGACTAAAATAGATTAAAGACTTTATTTAAAATCAAAATAAGGTGTCAAACTAGTAGGGCTTCACCATACCAATTCTAGATTATTTACAATGCCAAAATGGCTTTAATATATATATATATATATATATATATATATATATATATATATATATATCAATAAGAGAAGAGAGAGAAAGAGTGATATTGTAGAGTCACAATGCCAAGTGTCAAGTATTGAAGATCAATTAAAATGCAAGAGAAACAATTAGAAAATAGATAATGAAGTTCTCTTGGATAATTGTCTATCTGAAATAAGACATCTTCTTGAAATTGGCATAGGGATACTTTATTATCTTTTCTGAAACTACTATTCTTGATGAGTTTGCTAACCATCTAGATCTACCTTGGAAGTGATTAAAACATGTGTACTAACTTGTTATGTTAGAAACATGATTGGTGAAGTTTATTATTCACCCCTCCAACTAATTATCTTCTCTTTGCCACTTGTTTTTTAATTCCTTGAAGTAACTCACTAGCCCTCTAGGCCTAAACTCTCACATTTGTCATTGTGGTGACTTGAATATACTCATTATAGTTCATTATATATATGTAAAACACATATTTATAAATTATTTTCCCTATAGTCTATCATGTAGACCTGAATAAAACTCAAAACCATACTTCTCATCTTTGACTTGGAAGTTACCTTGCTTCTCATTGTTCTATCCAAGACTACTTAAAATAATCACCTTATAAGAGGAGATTACATACATGAATAAGGTGATAATTGGGTTTATTGAGTCATAATATATCTATACACACCTTATAACATGAATTTTATCCATTTATTCCTTTTTTCACCTTCAAAACACCTCAAATCTTACAAAAAACATATAATTTAACCCATTTGTATAAGTGATGATAAGAAAAAATTGAGTGGTATGCATCTTAGGAGAGTTAAAAGTAGGTCCAAATCATTTTATAGGATAATTTACCCCTTTTGGATGCATTTATCTTCATCTCTTTCTCATTGGGCTCTTATGAGATTTTTACAAGGGTTTTAGGTCATTTAGGTTCTTAGCAATGGTTCATAAGGGTTAGTATCCTAAACTTGAAACAAATGACACTAGTTTAAATTAAATGACATACCTTAAATCTCTCTAAGTGATCAAAATCCCATACATCTCATACATATCTATGGGAGTGAAATAAATTATCGCTCGAGTAGTTACTATGTATTTTGGACACCTCTGAGACAAATTGAGGCAAAAAATGACCAATTTTAGTTGTTATCTACAAAATAATGAGTCTCATCAACCCTAAACTCTCCCATGAAATTTATCACACTACTTTGGAAGGTCACATGATCATAGGAGAGATATTAGAAGCCTAAGGTTCAAGCCTAGTTCTAAGTCTCATAAGCATAGATTGGGTTTTTTTGAGTATGTGACCACCTATGAATGGTCAAAGTGATTTTAAGACCTATTAAAAACTTATTCACATAAAATTAAATTATATATATCATCCCATAGTTACTTAAGACTCTACCATTCATCCTTTTACAATGAATGCACTATGTCTATAAGTTGTATTATTTGTGGAGTATCTCAAGTATGAGACAAAACAATGAAAACTTACACTATAATTATAACCTAAAGGATACCATATAAGTATTATTAAACCCATAATGACCCCTTGTAATAAATTTCAAACCCTGATCATGCCTCTATAGTGCACAATAGTTCAATTTCTCAAGACTAGCTATGGGCCTATTAAGACCATATAGGGTTTTAAGGTAGAGTTTGAACTTGTTCTACCTTCACTTGAATCAAAGTGTTTGTCTTGATAAATTGATGACTTGATAAATCCCTTCAATCCTTAAATTATTCACATAAACCCATGTCTTAGGTTTTAAAAGGATCTATTCATTCAAATATAACTATAGGTGATTGTATTATTATATATAAGCATTTTAAATTAAGTCTTTTTTTATTCAAGTTAAAGGGGGGATTTTTTTAAACTAGGGTGTAGACACTCAAAAATTGTTCAATACATGTTTAGTCATAAAATCACCCCATGACCCCATTTTTATTACCTTGGACCATTTACTAACTTTTCAACTACCAAACATGAGTGAAAATGACTAATATTAGTTATTTTGACTATGTCTCCCTAACTACCAATAGTCAACACTTGACCACTGATGGTTGACCTTGAATGTTGAAAATTACCTAGAATCTTAGATGATCAAAGGAATCAACTATAGTTCAACTATAACTCATTCATTCATTACCTATAATCTAAATTTTGTATGATGTTTACATAATCAATGTGTGAGTAGATTATTTGATAAACTATTTGTTAAACTCTTTGATTTGAACCTCCCATTCATATTTATTAAGAGATGAAGAGAAGGTTAAAATCATCAATATGATCAATCAGGTAGGTGCAATAGGTTTTGACTCCCAGGATAATGTAAAAGCTTATTATCTATGTATCAAGATTCAATAATTAGCTTTTATTTGTTTCACTCGTTGGGTCATTCCTCTTTATTTATATTTCATCTTATTTTACTATGTTGGAGTTTTGTAACTCCAAACAATTCACCTATCACCCCCAAACCACCCACTAAACCATTCTCACTCACCCAAACACCCAATCCCTAAACTAGATATCTCTGAGTATCATTTCCTATCTCGTAGATGACATTCAACCCAAATACCACACAAAGAACCTTTCTATAAATCTCCTTAATATATTTATTTTCCTAAAGTATATCCCATAGTAACTATCAACAATCTTACGTAACCACCAATAGACTTCATTAACCACTGATGGTTAACAATCATCAATGGTCACATAACCTCTAAAGGTCATAACCAAATTGTTAATGGTCAATGTGTATCCATTTTTACAATAGCAAGTTGATTTGACCTATTTATTCATACCCAAATTCCATTTTCTAAGTTTCTATTTTATCATAGAACTCTAACTTATTTTCAAGAAATCAAGTTTGAGTAATTTAACATTGGCATTCAATCATTTATCATTATTTTTATTCAAAATCACTTATTTTTTTCAAGCATTTCTTGTATTTTATTTGAGTAACTTTTATTATTTCATGCAATCATCTATTTTTAGTTTATCATAACTTAAGAATTTTAAAAGTGTGGATTGACATCTTCCAAAGAATTTTGTGCTTCTTGGGTCTAGCCCATGCTAGACAATCCACCCTACTATCTCACCAATCATCCATTCTCTTCTAGTGTTTTCTTATATATAGGTCATCCTCCATAGAGAAAGAGGAGTATCCATAATCATCTATATTCATGCACACAAAACACATCATGTTATACTAACCTTACCCTTATTTAAGGTTTTAAAACTCTTTTTAAAGAAAACAATACAAAATTTAGTGAAACATTCTGGCATGCCTGGAGGGACCCTTGAGATTTTTATTGGGTTCATAATTATATGATGTTTAGTTGAATTAGAAAAGATTCATTCATTGAATTCTTTTCTAAAATTTAAATGTTCCTTATTTCCTTTCTTCCCTTCCAAAATGCAAGTTCTAGTTTCTTTTGCTTTCTTAGAAAAAAGTAAAGATTATCTTGTTTTACTTTCACTTCTAAAAATCAAAAGGATTCATCCTAGGCTTAGGATTTGCATCATCATATATTAACTAGGTGCATCTTAGTTATTTTTTATTCATTTTAAAATACACCAAAACTTTCCTTTGGATTAAAATTAAATTTACATCCATTGTTTGCTTGTATTTATTAAGCTCATATAGCTTAATTTAATCAAGTGAATTAATCATAGTCTCACTTCTTATCACACACATAAGACCAAAAAACATACTCAATTAAACATCAATACATTGACATAAGGACCAACTAGGATTTGATCACCTAACGGTCACCTTTATTTGGCTATCCTACTTGGATTTAACCTCTAAGGGGATAACCAACTCATTACACTAACTGAGTATAATCTCTAGTAACTCGATATATTCTAGCTAAGCACCTAACACCTTTATCACTGTGGTGTGTGAACTAAGGGGGTATGCCCTAATATCAAGCATGTATCGAGTTCTAGTAAAGATCTTGAGAAACTTAACTACTTGAAACAATCCTTAGACATCTCCTTCTAGTACCCACTCTACAAGCCTAAAGTTAATCTTCATAACTTCTTTAAAATTGAGGCCAAAGCCAAAAGATAGATAATAAATTATCCTAGCATCTTAATAACTTTAGTGTATGCATTATTTTCCTTGAGATATTTTTTTCTTCTATTTTGAGTTGTGAGATTTATTGTATCTTTCTTTTCCCTTATTTACAAGGTTCTCACTAGACAATAACTAAGAAACCAAGCAAATTAGGATCCACCCCCAACCCCCAATCTTCCTCTTATTTTTCATCCATGGAGTATGTCTCATATAGAGAGAGTTCTCCCCATCCATATAGAGGTCCTAATATCCATTATATGGTTACCCAAGGTGATATGGATTTCACCACCTTTCTAGATAATAACCCCATATCCATCCAAAATTACCTTTACACCATATCTCACCATACCGCTGCTTCAGTTCCACCTATTGATCCACCCTATGGTATGAAATCCCATCTAATGGGAAACACCTCTATTTCCACTATATCCACCCAACCCTTAGTCACCCAAGCATCTTATTCTACCAATAATCCCTCCAAATCCACCATCCAAAACCAACCCATCTAATAAACCAACACTATAATGCCTTTCACCCATAACTCCAACCCAACCCATGTCAATTCCCCAATAAATGCCTATTGTACCCAACCCAATATATATTCATAACCCAAAATGGTATATGGTTCCATCTTTTACCTAATATTTTTTATCCACTTACCCATACATAACATCCTCCCAACTACCCATGTCCACATATCAATATGTGGCAACCTCCCAACCTTCTACTAGTTATCCACATGTTACACCTACCCAAACCCAACATAATTTACCCTACAACTATGGGGTACACAACCAAAAATATATCTATTTAAGATGTTAATGGACAAGATGACTAGTTTAGAGTCATTTATTTCTACTACCCATAAATTTTTATCATATAATCAAATTTTCAAAGAACCAATTCATCCTTATATCCCAATCCAACCTTATCCTCCTTAATGAGAACTTACAAAAAATTTAAAACTTTAGAGTAAGGAAGATCATCAATAACATCTTAGAGCATTTAGAAACTCTTATTATTTTATTGCTTATGATTATTCTCTCCTTCTTCTCACCTTTCCCATGTCCCTATCCGGTCCAACATTAGATTGGTATAGTGATATTACCAAGCATTCCCTCTTTTCTTTTCTCCAATTAGCTCAGACCTTCTTAGATCATTTTTCCATAAATATATCTAAGAAAGTCTCCATCACCAACATCTGCTCCATTCAAAAATTTGAGGATGAGTCAATTGCTGATTTTGTGTCCTATTAGAGACATTTGATTAAACAACTCTCTTTCTTTTTGCACCAACCTGAGCTAATGTTGGGATTAGTTTTGACATTGTGGGAAAATAGGTATTTACAAAGTGGTAAATAATAATTGGCTGAGTATTTACCATAAATTAAATAGTACTTATTATTATGTAAGTTAGTAAATAATATATTATTTTTATGTAACAATAATATATTTGTTAATTTATTATACCTATGAGTCCATTAATGGGTAAATTATTATTAGTCCTTCATATTATTTAGGAAGTTGTTTTTCCTATTATTTTGGATATATTTTAGCCATTGTATTTATGAATTAATTAATTCAGAGTAATCAGAATAGAGAGCTATATATTTGTGTGATGAAATCAAAATTCTCTATACATTGATTAATTTTCCTATTTAGCTCTCCTCTAATTTCCAATAGTGGTATTAGAGCGGGTCAAAGATTTATTAAATTTGTGAAGTGGAAATTCTAAAAATCTATTTCTTGCATTGAGTCACGAGATCTTCTAAGACTTAATCCAAATTGTTGTAAGAGAGATAGGTAGCATAGTAAAGATATTCTTTAGGTCAGCATTATGTATGTAGTCTTGAGAAGTATGGAAGGATAATACTATCTTGTATGATACCCTATGTATTCAAAAATTTCTAAGGGGTAGATGGAATTTCTTGGGTTGATATCCTCACATCTTCATTAGCACTAAATGGTAATGTTGTTGGTTAATAGATGATAGAACAATCTATTATCATCCACTATCAGCATGCGTGTCTAATTCTATATGATCAGATAAATTGTTGTACCTAGTTTGTTGGCTACCCACAAATAGTTTTACACTAACTGCATTAGATATTCTTGTCCTAGTTAATTTACAAATTCTAGTAATATAGTGATTAGTCTATTGACTAATACATCATTCATTCAGCCTACTAGATTCATTGATAATCTAATAGTTGTTAATGAAATTATGGATATTATTTAAAACAATAATCTTGCAATTAAAGAAGATAATCTAATGAAAAAAATAATATTATTGTCTCCTTATATCTTCCACATCATTCTAAGCGATGTCATTGATTAAAAGAGAGAAGCACATTAGATTTTCCATCAAGCTCACAGTTGTAGTTGTGCTACATTACACCATCCGTGTATTTTCACCATCCATGCATATTAATGAGTTTTGTTTTAAAATTAGTCTAAAAGTCTATTTTTATTATTGTGAGTTCATAATTGAGTGATTTTTTTAGTCTTGGATTCATACGTTAGGAAAGTAATTAAATATTACTTTCTTATAAAGGAGAAAATTATGTTTCTAAATGTGTATAGGCTTTTTAATTAGTTGTTTTAAAAGCTTTTTCATAATTTCAAAGTTAGTAGTCTAGTCTATTTGTCTAATTAATCATTTAATTATTATTGTTAAAAAATAGTGTCAATGTGTGTGTATGTGTTGTCATTATATTTTGTAATCTAATATTATAGTCCTTATAATTAAAAGTCAATTTTAAATATAGATTTAATCTATAGGATTAAATTTATTTTCAATCAGATTTATAGTCAAAATCACTTTGAAAAAGAATCATTTTTTATGTATAATTGAGTCATCATAAATTCAAAAATGTCAAGGTTGTTTATTCAGTCCATTGTCAAAATTTTATCATTTAGTGATGCCAATGTCATTTGATTCAAAAGTCATTTTATACATCCTATAAAGTCAAAAATTATACAAATAAAAATAATTCCTTACAAACGCGTTCTCACTTGTACATGACATATGAAAAATGAGGGGGCTCCCATTTCTATGGAAGCAATTAATATATAACCTAACAAAACCATTAGAGCTCTTTATGACTTCATCAGTTGAGTGAGTAGTGACCTACTAGAAGTTGGAGGATACATGAAGGATGGAGGTCTTTCAGTGACCTAGCATTAGTCACCAACAATGGGGCCACATCAGTAATGTGAATATTTATGTGGTGTGATTTATTTTAATTTTTTCTATGTGGTAGTTCCATTTATTTTTCAACATGTGTAATAAATATGAATAGTTGTACCTATTCACTTATGAGTGATATTCCCATGTAACCTTTTGTATATTTACATTGGATAATATTGATCTAAATAACATTATATAAATCATGATGAAAGTTTAGTGGTAAACCAATGAAAACCATGTTGTAAGGTTAGTGGTAAACCTAAGAAAACTATTATATAAGGTTAGTGGTGAACCTTAGAAAACCATTTTATAAGGTTATTGATGAACCTAGAAAACTAATTGTAGATGAGTGTGAAGGAAGAGATGAGTGATTTCACATGTATGCAAATAATATCATGAGCACATGAAGGTAAAACATGCTACAATCAGAAAATGAGATATATTGTACCATGTAAAAACTATGGGGGGGAATGTTGGGATTAGTTTTCACATTGTGTGAAAATAGGTATTTACAAAGTGGTAAATAGTAATTGGTTGAGTATTTATCATAAATTAAATAGTACTTAGGGTTATGTAAGTTATTAAAAAATATATTATGGTTATGTAACAATAATATATTTTAAATTTGTTATACCCATGAGTCCATTAATGGGTGAGTTGTTATTAGTCATTATTTAGTAACTTGTTTTGCCTATTATTTTAGCTATATAATATCCATTATATTTCCAAATGAATTAATTTATATTAATCAAAATAGAGATTAGTATATTTGTGTGATGAAATCAAAATTCTATGTGCACTGATTAATTTTCTTGTTTGGATCTCCTCTAATTCCCAATAGCTAATTGAGATTTTTTATCAGGCTTTTGCCAAATATATTTCCTCCACTTTGTAGGTTTATAATTTCAAGAACTTTTATGAGGCTTTCACCATGTCACATGAATTAGATATTGGATCCATTGATGAAGGGAAGCTAATATTTAAAAAAAAGAATTCTAGTTTCAAGTTAAATTGAAATTCCTCCTCCAAAACCACCAACCACTCCAATACAAAAACCAAGGGAACCAAAAATTCATTTATCCTTAAAACCTCCCCTTTTGTGGTTGTTATCCAACATAACTCTTCTAATTATTCAAACCAAAATATCTAAAACTAAAACTATAATAACCAAAATAAATATAATACACTAGGTGAGTTATATGCTTTAGTTTTGGAAAAGTTGTTGAAATCAAATATCATATAACTTCCTCAAATAAAAACCCCACAAAAATTAAATTACTCTCATCCTACACTTGGTTGGTATAAGGAAAATGAATAGTGTGCCTTCCACCATGTTATTGTGCATGATGTGAGTAGGTTCAACACCTTCAAAATCATTATCCAATGGTTGATTGACAAGGGTGAACTTGTGCTAGATAATCCCAATGCACCCCCAAATTAGTCACTTGACATATTTAGACAACCTTTTCCAAGCCATTCCCCTTCTATGAATAATGAAAACAATAAATAAAAACCCTCTCACAATTGTGAGGTCCATACTATTAATGTGGTCCTTAATGACCTCATTATTAAGGAAAAAATTCCCCAAACCACTTCTTCATCCCCTCCACTTATTGAGGTAGTGGAGTCACCTTCTATCACTTTGAAAACTAAAACAAAGTAAACAACTATTCCCCTTTATCCACTTATTGAGTTAGTGGAGTTACCAACCACTCCTTTGGAAGACATACCAAAGGAGGCAACTATTACCACCATACCTTTCTCTTCCATCATAAATAAATCCATTCTTCCTTTGGAAAGCATTCCTTAGGAAGAGGTCTCTTTATTTACCCCTCTCATATAGGAATCACCTTTCCAAACCTTGGAGCCTTTTATTGAGGAAAAGGACAAGGTAATTGATCCCCTCTCTAAACCCATGGGTTTATCGTTTGAGACCAATACTGAAGGAACCAAACCCATATATAAGCCTTTCTCTAAATGGTTCAAAACTTGGAGTACCTATCCCGACCCAACATGGATCATGCCACAGTTTGGCACCTTTTTGGGCTCCCCTATCCAACCAAGCAAGAATCCTAAACCATACCATTGTCAACCCAACCTTCCACTTCCATTAGTAAACCCACCATCACCCCAACTAGATTAGTAGAAACCTCCACCTATCTAACCATAGTTGAGCCAACCAAACCAACTCCACCCAAAGTAACCCAAGCACCTTCTACTATCCCAAAAAATACCATAAAAAACCTAGGCATGATCCCTTCTCAAAACCTTACTCACTCTCTATTAAATTTGGATTTAGCACCATCTAGACACCAAATAAATCCCATACTAAGTCAACCAAGAAAGTAGAACCACCTAGGATCCCAAAACCCAAAACCTTGCCACCCATTTCTACCTTGCCTTCCATTTTAGGACCACATCTTTCTTCTATCCTAGTGCCTCATCCTTCCATTAAAAAGACACATATCTTAAAGATAACCCAATACTAACCTTCTCTTTTAGCTACACATATACCTATTCTTTCCATGCCTTATACCTTTAAACCATCCACTACCAAAAATTCTAATTTTAACCCTTTTATTTACAAACCACCCACTACCAATCCTACTATTTCTAAAAATTCTACCTCCAATTAATTTACCTCTAAGCCATTAAATTCAAAACTATCTACCTAAAGCCATTAAATTTCAAAACACCACCCACTAAGAATATTTCACCACCCAAAACCCCCTATTGTGAAGCCTACTCCTGAGAAGTCTTCCATCTTAAAAGCCAAATCCAAAACCCCAATGCCCTTATCACCTTTACTTGAATCTTACTCAGCCATCTTATAAAGGTTATTATGTGATTATTTCTTGAATTTTCCTTTTATAAAAGCATTTGACCCCCATTGTCTTAAGCCATCCCGATTTAACGACAATATGATTTTCTCATACCATAGAATGTTAGGACATGATACAAAGAACTATAAAGCTCTCTAAGTCCTAGTCTATCAGCTATGTGATGACAATGACCTATTGTTAAAAGATCCTCCTATGATCCCACCACCACTCTAAGAATAAAAATTAATGACCCAACACTTACCTACTCCCACACTCTCATCTAAGGGTGAAGAGGAACCAAATCAATCCTCTAGCCCAACTCTTCCCCAAATCCATACCATCCATGTGTTCACATGATCACAAGCCCAATAAAATGATAAGGGGAAGGCAAAGGTGTCCATTCCATGGACATGCCTTTCTTCCACCACCCAACTTAACCCAAAGACCTTCATCTTTACCCAAACCCAAGGTGTCCATCTTGGGTACCTCTCAATGTAACCCTTTTGAGTCAATCCAAAGATTAGTTATAAATAAAGTTCACCAAACACTAGTGAAGATGATTTTATATGAACTAATCAATACCTCACCTTATCACTAATAGGTAATGATACAGGTTTTGTAGTCTATAGAGGTTCATCCAGAAGATCCATAACCTCTAGCAGTGATTGTCATAGCTCTTCAACTATCCACCCTTATTACCTTTAAAGATTTATAAATACCTTTTGTTCATCCCCAAGATCCAGATCCTCCCCTCTTCATTACATTGTACATCAACCAAAACCACATCAAAAGGGTTATGATTGATGGAGGAGATAGCATCAACATTATCTCCTCCCATACATATGAGTAGGTAAAATTCCTAGAGAAAATTATGTCAAAATCCAAAATGGTGTTCCATTCCTTCAATGACACTATGAAAACAAATCTAGGAAATACCATCCTCCACATTCATTTATAACCTTGCACACTTCTTGAGTTCTTTTAAATATTGTAAGGTGAGTTGTAATATATTGTTCTACTTAAATGCCTTTAGATCCACTTCATGAATTATGTTCCATCTACCCTACATTGGTGCATCAAATTTGAGCATGAGGGTCAAGTAGTTACCATAAAATATAACCCAAGTCCTTTCAAATCTTGAAACATGATGTACCAGCCAAATGATGTTATCCTCCTTCCATACACCAAGCCTTCAACAACTAATGACGAATCCACCTCTTCCACCAACCAAGCCTAGACTTGCTCATCCATTCCTTCTACCTAAATACCCATGAAGTACCCATTGGAATAAACATTCTAATGTATCTCTCTTAGGGAGTATCTCCTCTTGACCTTGGATGCCTTCCTTATTCTTTAGGAGTATGAGAACCTTGAACAGATTCCTAGTTATGATCCTAATATTAGAACCATTATTCCTTTCAGGCCTCCTAATCTCCAAACTAATCTTTTATATGGGGGAATTGATAAACCAATTTCATCCTCCTCTACCTCTTCTTCTCCTTGAACTTTCATCTTTGAATTCTCTTATCTAGATAAACCAGAGTTCACAAAGACATACCTATATAGATGTGATTGAAAGGGATTCAATATAGGATGTTACAAACTTGGCCCACATGATTTATTTCCATGTAAGACCCAAAATAATTATGAGATATTTGGTCTCAAATTCACTCCACCTAAATAACCAACTAATTCACCTCCCATTACTGTCATTGATGAGGAAGATCCACCCTCACCAACCCCTTCACCATCAAAATATAAGGATTTTGATATCACCTTCACTAACTTTTTTTTCATCAACATTATTAGCCTTAGAACCTTGAATTATAAAAATTATGGGGAGACTGTAACCATTCCTCTAACTCATCTTGAGATGGTAGAATATGACTCTCCTACCATTAATACCTTTCAATGTCAGGATGATGTTTCCCTTCTTACCTATCTTGGTGCAGAAGATTACTCTATCCAAAAATATCTCCCTCATAAGAATTCAACCATGTTGAAATAATCAACCATGGATGTAAACTTCGATACTCAAGATAATTTGTGCATTATCAAAATCGGACAATTACTAGATTCCTTGAAGCTTCAAGTTTTTCCTTCTTTCCTTTGAGACCATAGCATAGCATTCACTTGGTCCTACAACAACATGCTAGTAATTGACCCTTAAGTTTCTACCCATAATATAATTACTACTAATGATTCCAATATTATCAATCAAAAGCTTCATCAGATGCACCCTCACATAGCCCTTCTTGTCAAAGAAGAGCTTTAATGCCTCCTATCTATAAATTTCAGCCAACCTATTTACTATCCCTAATGGGTCTCAAATGTCATCCCTGTCACCAAAGTAGCATGAGGACTTCAAATTTTCATTGATTTATATGATATTAACCTTGATTTCCCAAAGGATGACTTCCCTTTACCAAGCATTGACCATATTTTTGATCTTACAGTTGGCCACAAGATGTTATCTCTTATAGATAGTTTCTTGGGCTATAATCAAATTATGATTGCCCTTGAACATCAACATAAAACTACTTTTGTCACCCAGTGGGGAACCTTATAATATAGGATCATGCCTTTTGGTCTAAAAAATACTTGTGAAACCTACCAATGTGTCATTACCTATATCTTCTATGACCTTATCCATAAAACCATAGAAGATTATGTAAATGACCTTCTTGGTAAATCTAAATGTTGTAAAGATAATTTATCAATTCTCAAGGTTATTTTTGAATTCCTTATCCATTTCCATGTTTACCTTAAACATAATAAATTAATTTTTAGGGTCTTATTAGGAAATATCCTTAGATTTATCATCTCTATTCAAGGAATCAAAGTTGATCCTACTAAAATCAAAGCATTCCTTTACATGCCTCCTTCGACTCACCTCAAGCAACTCCATAGTTTTCAAGGGAAGGTCTAATCCATTCCTTGCTTCATCTCTTATCTATCTAATATATTCCAACCTTTCCATCACCTTCTAAAAAAATATGTATCTTTTAAGTGAAATATAAACAATCAAAATGCATTTGATTCATTTAAAGAGTACCTTATTTCTCTACCCATCCTCATTCCTCCCAAAGAGGATCAGCCTTTCTACCTTTATATTTACACCACCAACCACTTCTTACAAGGAATACTTACACATCATGATGAGCATAATGAATATAAAGTTGTGTATTATATAATTCATATGCTTATAAAGTATGAGACTTGGTACACCCATACCAAAATACTTATCTCACCTTGGTCTTCATGGCCTCTAAACTCCACCATTACCTTCTCAACCACAAGACCTATGTCATAACCAACTAGAATATAGATAAATGGCTCATGTTGTTAGTTGATTTTGACCTTGAGTTCATTAATTAGATGTTAATAAAATGAAAATTCATCACTGACCATTTTTCCAAATCACCTTTGGAAGATAACCACCCTTTTCCTCTTGAGTTTCTTAATGAGTCCATCATGATTCTTTCTAGAGAGAATGCCACATATAAAATGACCATGTTCTTTGATGACTCAAAGTTCCATATAGTGGGGGTACTAGTATCATTCTCATCCCTCTTAAGTGATAATCCCTTCCTTTATCTTTGAACCTCTAATTTGATTGTACCAATAACATGGTTGAGTATGAATCCCTAGTGATAGGTCTTCAAACTGATTACGCCTTAGGAGTCAAAATCATCAATATTTTTGGTGACTCCAAAATTATGGTAAATAAAATAAATGGCTCTTACTAATGTAATAATGATGTTTTGTAATAATAAAAACAACTAGTCAATGAAATCTTAGAATCATTTGAACATTAGCTTATCCAAACCATTCTGTGGTCTATGAACAAGTTTTCCAACATAATAACTTCCCTTGATTCATATATCCCATCCACACCTTTTGAATCTAAGATATTTTTCATTATTCATCATCTTACCAAGCCTTTTTATACCAAATTGAACCCTCTTCCCATATTTAATGAGAGGAGACCCAAATCAACCTTTGGTATAAGTAGATCTTTGACTATCTCAACCTAGGTGTCATTCCCTCCAATCTTTATAGGAATGGTCGATGATATTTATTTAGAGTAAATCTTGTTACACCTTACTAGGGGTAATTATTTACAATAATGGCTTAAATGGTTTCCTTTTCCACTACCTACGTAGTCAAGAAATTTATCATACTATCAAAGAAATGCATGCTAGGATTTGTGGGGGATACTTTAGTGGCCTAATTATTTCTAAATGCATCTTTCACCTTAGATGCTATTAGCCCACCCTTAACTAGGAATATTGTTATTACGTGAAAAAGTGTGTTAAATGTCAAAAACATGATAATTTACATCACACACCTAGCCATAATCTCTTAGTATCCAAGGATTTTTTCCCCTTCTCACAATGGGGACTAGATCTTATTGGTAAAATTAACCCCCATTCTTCACATGGAAATCATTCTATCATCACTATGATAGAATATTTCACCAAATGGGTGGAGGCTATTCCTCTCATTTCAACCAAAGCCAAAAAGATTGTATATTTCATTAACCATCATATTATATATCATTTCAATGTTCTTCATAAGATAATCACTGATAATGGTAAATATTTTAAAAATAAAAAAGGCTAAGGTCTTTATGATGCATTTGGCATTAAGTTAAGTTTATCCTCACCTTATTATCCATAAGTTAATGGATAGATAGAATATTTTAAAAAAACCCTTAATAAAATTCCAACTAAAATGGTTAATTCATCTGGTCGAGATTATAATTTACACATCCCTTTCACCTTATGGGCATATCATACTAGCATTCAAACCTCGATGGGTGATACCCCTTTCTCTCTTATTTTTAGAGTAGAGAATATCTTACCTCTCTAAGTAAAAATTTCCTCTCTTCACATATCCCTAAAGATATAATTTACAAGGGTGATTATTATCAAGAACATTTAACCCAACTCGAGCTACTTGATGAGCATCATTTGGCCATGCTTAACCATCTTCCTATCTACCAAGAATGAATCAAGCACACCATGTTAAAAAAATTAAGAGAATGAGAATTCAACATCAGAGACCTCATCTTAAAGGAAAATTAACATGTAACCAATGTGGAGAAAAGCAAGTGGGGCAAGTTTGCTTTCAATTATCTTGAACCTTATATCATTATGCACAAGTATGAATTAGGAGCTTACCAATTATCCTCTCTTCAAGGGAAACTCAAACTTAACCCTCTCAATGCTTCACATCTACATCCTTTATTTTGTTAAAAATAATCAAACTCACCTACTATCTAACTTAAGCTCATCCCATATTTTACAATATTTTCACATTTATCACCTCACTTTGAGGACTATTGATTAAAGCATAAAATCATGTGATTTTCTATCACATTTGTAGCTTTAATCTTAAACATGGGTACCATAGCTCTACCCATGGAATGATTCTCATGGAGACTTTTTTTACTTAATAAGATGGAATCCCATGGTTGTTGTCTCTCAAAGAGTATTGTCATGCACTACTTTTATCCTTATTATGCTTTAGTTTTGCCTTCATAAAGGTAAGCCTTTTATCATATATAAACAATTCTGTGTCATCAAAATAAAAAACATTATCAATAATATATCATATGGGTCATCTCTAGCATTGTCAGACTACACCCTTGAAGGATAGGTATCAAAATCAATCAAAATTGCTTAATGTAAGGTAGAATTCTCCCTTGAAGGACAACTATCACAAAGCCTAAAATAAGTGTCATAAAGCTTAGACCACTCCCTTGAAGGATGGCTAGGTAAATACATTTTTCAAAATCAATAAATTTCTTGGAAGCTTCTCACATTGATCAGTTTCCCCAAAGCAATAATAACAATATCAAAAGACCCATTATTTAGAAGCCATAATTGACTTTAATGAGTTGACTTCCCACATTGATCAGTCTACACCATCTATGACATTTATTTATTCCTACTAGCTCTTTGGAAACTTATAGAAGAGGCAAGATATTCTCACAAGGTCCCTTTATCATCCATCTTCCCTTTATAACCTCTATAAAACAAGGGATTTTGAGCTTACTTGACACTATGTGATCAAGAGACTTTTTAACCAATTGACAACTACTGGTGTGAAGCATGTGAAGGGATTATGTTCATAAGGTGGTCTAACTTCAATTTTTTTTGGTCCTTGCCAAATAAGAAACACCATGTCTCCTTCTTGAAATCTCAAAAATATTTGTTCATATATTCACTAGATGATTGCCTTATGATTGTTTTATCTTTCTTTTCTTTTCTCACATCTAGTTTTGTTGTCCAAACTTACTCTATGTGTTTTGAGATTAATTTTCCTTCATTTAAGTAAATGCAATTCATTAAAAACATATAAATAACAAAAATGTGTTTTATTTTGTGATTTCCTTCTTACCTTATTAATTTAAGTGTTTTTAATCATAAAACCATTTTAATGAATTTACATATCATACATCAAACATCACTTCACCCTTATAAAAAATAACATCAACTAATCACAACCATTTTTCACATCTATAACCCTTTCATCATTTATTTTAAAATGAGTTGTCCACATATGTTATTCATCATATACCTATCTAGATACAAAATCATAGATTCATTAATTTAAAACATCTACATTTCTAACAAAACATACATCTACTCATGAGGTAAGTGCTAATCATAACATCATTATCATATCTAATAATATCATAAGCAACATCATGAACATAAAATAAATCATCCAAAATAATAAGCAACATCCATAAAATCATAATCACATCACAACATCATAATCCTCTCATAAAACATCATCACATCATAAATAAAATCATCAATAACCAATAACCATAAACCAAAAGCCACATCCATAACCATGATCACATCATGAGCTCATAATATAAATAATCATATATATAACACAAATATCCATGTCTCTCACAATGTGTATATATCACTACATTAGATCATAGGATAGTATCAACATCATATAATACATCAAAATAGACATCTCATAAGAGTCTAATCTAGAGAAACACTACTACTCCCTAGAGCCTATCTATCTCTTGGCCCTATCTATACACCTGTACATGTTACTCACTAGCTCAATGTCATATTACTAACTCCCCCAGTAACCAATGATCTTTACTCACCATATTAGGTCTCATTTAGAATTTGTATAAAGACTAATACCTCATAATATCTGAGTTCCTTGATCATGGCCACATACCTCTCCACAAGAATGGTCCTCGATGGTCTTCTAGGTTCTTGTACCCACCCTCCTACCTATATCAGATCATTTATTTCCTTTATGACCAAGGCCAGATATGATCTAGCTTGATCCCTCTCCTACATAATATTGATAACCTATCCTCATGTCATATCTCTCTCTAGGGTCACTACTGCTAAAGTTATCTATGCTATGACTAGAGCTACCCTTGCAAGATCTCTCTCTTAATAAGTGCCTACCTATTAGGGGCATCCAAATCCATCTAATCCCCACCCCATCCACCATGTCTACATCAAGATCTTACTATGCACCATCTCCCCCAAACACTACCACTACACAATTCACCTAAAACCATACAAGGCAAATTGGCATAACCCCTACATCATCAATAGCTATAGCCACTGGTATATATTCATGATCAATAACTATCTATTTAGGGTCTAGTAGAGGTAGTGGTGCCTTAGCATCCTCTCTCTTATACCTCAAGAAATCCCCTAGGACACCCTTCACAATCCCAAAATATCTCATGACCTTGTCAAATAAGATGAGCTCCACCTCATGGTCTTGCCTCCCATAAATCCACCTATAAATCTGTAGTGATAGGGTCTACCTAGAATAGCTTTCCCATGCTAAGAATCTAGTATAAAACCTCTAAATGACCTCTTCATCCACCAATTCCTCCAACCTATCCCTATACTACTCTAATTATCATGCTTCTCCACTTAGTGCTATGAGTGTGTAATCAAATCTCCACCTCATGAAACCAAATCTAAAGTCCATTTAGGTCCATGTGTGCCATGGAAATCCACCTAGTTAAAGAACACTAATGTGATTATATTCCTAAAAGTTCAAAACAAAGATGAAATTGATACCATAATGCTTGTGTACTCTATATCACCACAACTCTTGGTAGATCTAAACTAGTAAAAATGGGGCCCAAGCAAATAGTGTATGGTCAATCATCATGTCAATAAGAATTCCCAATAATACAAAAGGAAATATACCACTAATAAAATCTAGGAGTGAATAGTAGGCAATGGTTATCATCATCATCATGACAAGCCATCTCCCTCCCCTATCCATCTTATACATAGGTGCATAATGAAAACCTTCCATGTGCCACCTAGAATGAATAAAGTTTGTGCCAAACAACTAATCCAAATGCACATCTTGATCCTTACTATTAATATATTATATTAGCTAACCCTATATCATTAGCTACAAAATTTGATGAATATCCTCTATTAAGATGGTAATATCTCCCATAGGAAGTAAGAAAGTGTTGATAGCCAGATCCCATCTCTTGATGAGGGCCACCAACATAGTCACATATCTATCCATGTGTTGATAATACCTCATGCCTTCTAGGCCTACGACAATCATATACTCCCACTCCTAGTCCATCATAGCCATGCATACCTCATCTAGGACTTGAGGCACTTAATCCCACATCTATAGTTGTTCCCTCACCTACAAGGTTAGATATTTACCTTAGTTTACCTTGTACATCAAACATAACCTATAAACTTTACCTATTTAACCTCACCCCTACCTTAAATTCACCTCTACTTCACTTAATCCTATCTAAAACAAGTTATTCTTTTATCTTATCTAACCTATACCTCTTTTACATAACCCCAATCCTTACCCCATCTAAAATCCTACCCATACATTTATCTCATTCATAATTTGGCCTTAACCCTATCTTAATATAAATTTTTTACATAATTCCTCACTTAACCCTTTAACTTTCAACCCATACCTTGTAATGACCACTAATGGTCAAGTGTCTACCAATGATGGTTGGGGAACCATCACTGATCAAATGTTGACTATTGATAGTTTAGTGGTGGACCACTGATGGTCCACACATCAACCATTTAATGGTTATCTATCAATTGGTGATGATCGATAGTGACCACTAATGGTCATTGTGTGGTGACCATTGGTGACCTAACCTAAGGTTTCTCCCACCCAACCTTTAAAACACTCAATAAAACACCTAAATTACACCTAAACCTCTAACAACCCTCCCCTACCTTACCTACCTCAACCTATTTCATCCCACCCCTCTACCAAATTTCATGCTAAAAATTAAAATCCTCCAATTTTCAACACCTCACCTAGCCACATAATAAAATAATTACAAAATCATAACACAAAAGCCACAAATTTAAGACACCCCTACCTCATTATACATCATCATCATGGTGGAGCCCTCATAACAACCACCACTACCACATAGACCTATGCTTTACTCTTGCCTTACTACATCCTAGCTAGATCTCAAATCTACTCTATCCCACCTCTGTCAGCCTCCATCTTCTTATTTGACTCTCTAATATTCCTCACTCACTTAGTTGGTAAAACCAAATTGTCATCATTTTCATATAGGAAAAATGTGGAGAGTGTTATCGATCAAATTCTAAATGACAAAATAAAACCCCTTTGTGACCTTTTATGATCTCCCTTTTAGGATTTACTTTTGACCACCAATGGTCACTAGGTGACCACTTCCAATTGACCCCAACCATTAATAGTCGACTCCTCTAGGGTTCTCCCATCCTATCATTTACTTTTCCCAAAGGACCGCCTTACCATAAGCATGTAACCATTTAATATAAATTCCTTCTCTACCAACAAACCAACCAAATAACATCACCTTGGTCATTTTGGCCCACCATTCACAAATTTTTGATAATTTTGACTTGGTAATTTTGACTGCATACCTACCTTAACATACTTGACAAACAAGTGCTACTTTTGCTCACTAATCATTTATGTGCCTCAGAGAATAACCCTCTATGGTCGTGACACCTACAACTATCTTGTCTTCTTAGTATCACATCTTACCTTAGATACCTACAAATACATTGACCTTACCTAAGATACTTTAAGTTATAAGAGTAACCCATATAATTTATGCCTAACATTATGACCTAGTTACCTTATCACCTATCCTTCTAGTCCTAACTTATTTTAATAGCTACCTCAAGTATGGTAGCCTAGTTTATGCATGATCTATGATATCACACTAAGTCACATTATTCACACTTATTTTCATTTAAATGCCCACCTAACCAAACTTGTCACCTACCTTATGACCCACATATCCACCTATAAAACCCAAACTTGACTCTATTTAACCTCATCGATTCTCAATTTAAAGGGGAAGGCCTCCTCCCATACTTGAGGCATCCAACCATTTACTAACTTCTCTATTTTTGTTTTGAAACTTGTTGATATAAATTACACAAAAAAAGGGGTAAAATGTAGATATTTAAAAAATTGCATAATGCATTTTTAGTCTTCAAAGCACCCAATGACCCCTTTTTAATTACCTTAGACCTTTTCATAACTTCTAAACCACCAAACATGAGTGAAAATGACTAATTTTAGCCATTTTGACTATGTATCCCTAACCATTAATGGTTAACCCTCAATTATCGATTGTTAACCCTCACCATCGATGATTACCTAGACTCTTTCAAGATTAAAGAAATTAACTATAGTTTGAATACCACTCACTCATTGATTACCCGCTATCTAAATTTAGTCTGCTATTCTCATGGTCAATGTGTGATTAGACTATTTGATAAACCACTTGTTAAACTCTTTGATTTGAACCTCCTTTTCTTCTATATTAAGAGATGAAAAGAAGGTTGAAATCATCATCAAGATCAATTAGGTAGGTGCAAGAGGTTTTGATTCCCAGGTGAATCCAAAAGCTAAGTATCTATGTTTTCTTATCAAGATTCAACAATTAGATTTTATTTGTTTCATTGCTTGTGTCATTCCTATTTATTTCCCTTTCATCTTATTTTCCTATGTTGGAGCTCTATAACTCCAAAAATTTCACCTCTCACCCCAAAACCACCCATTAAACCATTCTCACTCACCCAAACACCTAATCCCTAAACTAGATATCTCTTAGTATCATTTCCTATCTCACAATAAAAATTCAACCCAAACACTACACCCAAAACCTCTTTGTAACTCTCTTTAATATATTTATTTTCCCAAACTAGATTCCATAGTGACCACTGATAGTCTTGCCTAACTATCACTAGAATTTATTAACCATTGATGGTTAATGACTGTCGATAGTCACCTAACTATTAAAGGTCATACCCAGACCCCCAATGGTCACTATGTGCCCATTTTTACAACATCAAGTTGATTTGACCTATCTATCCATACCCAAATTCCATTTTTGAGTTTTTATTTTATCACAAAACTCCAACTTTTTTTTAATCAAGTTTGAGTGATTTAGCATTAGATTTAAATTATTTATTGTTATTTTTAATCAAAATCACTTGTTTCTTTTCAAGAATTTCTTGTATTCTACTTCAGTACCTTCTATTATTTCATGCAAGCATCTATTTTCAATTTATCATACCTTAAATATTTTAAAGGTGTGGATCGATAGCCTCCAAGGAAGCTTGTGCTTCTTGGATCTAGCCCATGCTAGGCAATCCACCCTACTATCTCACTAATAATCCATTCTCTTTTAATGATTTCTTATCTAAATTTCATCCTCCCTAGACAAAGAAGAGTATTGAGAATCATATGGATTAATGCATACACAACACATCGAGTTCTACTAACCTTACCCTTCATACAAGTTTTACAACTTCCTTTCTAAATAGAATAATCAAAATTTTAGTGAAACATTGGATCTCTATACCCTATGAGAAGTAAAAAAATAAGTGAGACCAAGGTCTACCAAAGACCAAATAAGAAACATGACCAACCAAGCCTATATATAGCCAAAAAATAGCCTAAAAACCAACAAAGAATGATAAAAGAACTAGTCAAAGTCTAAACTACTAGAAATGTCCTCCCAATAAGATTTCATCTTTTTAATGTTTGTACCAATATGAAGCATTAATTTATCTTTATCCATGACCTATTAGGAAACACTGCACTACCCATACTTACCTTTTCTTTTACCAATGAACTTAGGCTCAAAAATCTTCCCAAGGTGGGATTGTAGATTTTCAACATTCTAAATTCCCTTATACATAGTAACCTTGCTACAATTCACTAAAAAACTAATATTGTTACGAAGTTTATCATTCTCTTCTTATAAAATATCCACCCTAAATGAAAGACTTTGAATAAAAATTAGGTCTATTATATTGGTGCTTCAGAGCCTCTTTGGGAACATTGAAGTTCTCCAAACTTGTGTCATAGCATTAATTAGTTGAATGCCTACTCAGAAACTTGGAAACTCAGTACTCTTGTCAACCTTGAAATCCAAGAGAAATTCTCTTAATAGTTAAATGTAGGTGGGTATGAGGACTTGACTATGTTTATGATTTCATAACCTCTCTAATCATCCTTTGAATATCCCAATGAACCAATCCCATTGTTGAATCTTTGGGTATTTGAATTTGCATTCTCAGATCACCATCTTATAGTCCATAACCCTTTTCCCTAATCATCTATAACCTCTGACTGTAGGTGTTGGTTTTAAGGTCTTTGAATAAGTTTTGGGATTTGATAACCTCTTTTTAATGGATCAGTCATGCTATTGGTGATATTATAAAACCATTTTCATAACCTTGAATACCTCCTTGTCTTATCGATATGACTGTCAAGGCAAATTTCTTCAATAGGCTATAGGTGACTATCTAGAAGACTAAGTGTGACTGTGTATTTGGAAATCTAAATTAATTTGTCTTAAATGAAAATTTATCAATAACATGCCATCTGAAAGTTATTAACAATAATTTAAGGATATTTCACACATTATTACAAGATTCAAATAGTTCCTTTAAAGCATCTTTAGTCTTTAATATCCATCATTTACCTATAGACAGTCTTATAAGTAACATTAGGTCCTTAAATTATCTCCACTAATTTATCCTTGAATTTCCTTGGAGATATTTATCAATCCACTTCTCTTCAACTTGAGTTGAACACAATATTCTTATGCTTAGTCAACTTTCTTGACACATTGGCAACATTGACTTTTCATTGAGTTTTACAAACATATAGGTTACATAGGGACTGTCTAAAATATTGAGTGTTTTAAAAGATTTAAAAGTGAAATAATATCAATAAATACTTAAATACCATTTTTACCTTTTAATAAACACATTAAACAAGAAAATCCAACCCTTAGTCTCCTTTGAAATGCATCTTCAAACACTCAAATCACCCTACTCATGAAAGCACACATAAGACAATATACAAATGTCAATGGAGATATGACCATCTCTTAAAACTTATACCTTCATGAAAATATTTAAATAGAATTCAAGAGACTTGAGAGTATTTTTTAAGACCCATACAAACTTTCTCCTTTAGAAAATATTCCACCATTCTACCTAGAAAACTCAAGAAAGACCCTTATTATGGTTTACTAGTAGATTTTAGACCCTTAAATTATTAGTGATTGTTCATAAATATGAGAAGATAAATATAATTATCAATGCCCTAATTTTGAATATAACAAATACTAAAATTAATTCCCAAAGTTTTTGGCTCCCACATTCTCTCTCTTGGTCATACCATCCATTTCATTTTTGCCTATGTGAGCTTATGAAGGAGTTGATAGGCGAGATGTGACATTTTTGAATTCCTCTGTCATTATAAATACTTTAGAATCATTTTTTTGGACCTAAAAACACCTGATCATGCTTACAACTTGATTTATCTACATATTCTCTCTCTTCCCACATTGTACTTGCTTAGGAAGCCTCTAAAACTAAATTTTCTTGCCCATAACTAACTTCTCTTGAATTGAAACTTTTTGGTCTATACCATGACATATTTAAAGACCCATATTGACCTCACTTATCCTTTTAAACATTTTTCAAGTCACCAAAAATGACCCTTTTTGACTTAGGAGACTCAAATAGACCAAAACACATAAAAGAGATTTACCTTAATATTTATAAATTTATATTAATAAATGATAATAAGGTATTTTGGACTCAAATAAGACCTCCTAAAATCACCTAAAGTTAAATAATTCTCCTATAAGGGTTATATTTTGACTTGGGGATCAAAATTGGATAACATTTACACAAAATCATAGCTTTTTACATAGTCTCAGAATCTATATGCACTAAATATCATTTGGTGGCATGTGAATATCACATTGCCTACTAATTACACTAGTTCTTATACCCGTTTCATAGTTATAATGACAATTCATGTCATTATCCACATTATATGTAGTAAACGTAGATTATACTTAGTATTTACACTAGGTTTGTGCTAGTTTACACCAGAATTGAATCTTATTCCATATGTAGTGGTTGGTTAACTATTTGTACCATTATCTACAATAGTTTTTGCACTAGTATATAAAAACCAATTTTTATACCAATATATACCCCAATTTGTGCACTAGTTATATACAAATATAGGGATTATAAACTACTCTACTAATATGGGATGATGATGATATAGTCTAGCACACTTAATTTATTGAGCAAACCCACTTATATATGAGTATTATGGAATGCATAGTTTAATCCAAGATATTTAATTTTAATACAAATGCACAACATGCCAAAATATCTAATTTTCAAACTAGTTTTTATACAAAAAAGTAAAATGGTTTGCATACTAGATCAAGTGTATTCATTCCTTATCACTCTATAGATTTTCTTATTTTACTTATTCATATTAATATTAATTAATTATTAATATTACATATGTTTCACCATATTTTTGCATCGATCATAGCTCAACATTATGGCTTACATCCAATACTCCTTCTCATAGGTAAGCTCAGGTACACACTCTTTTTCCTTTTAATCTAGTAATTTAAATTTGTTGCATTACTAGAATAAAATGGGGTAAATTTAGATATGTAAAATTAACATTTAATCAAAAATTTTTTACTTGTGACCAGTCTTTTACACACTTAACCTAGACCTATTTTAAGGCCCCTTTTGATCACTTTCAATCACTTTACACACTCTTTTAAGTTGATACATGACTCCCAAAAAAACTTAGCCATATCCTTATCAACACTAGACATATTTTAGGTCCCTTTTAACCTTTATAATGATCAAAACACCCATTGGATAGGATCACCTTAGGGGACAAGAGTGCATTAATCTAGTGTCCTTCTCCCCTCTCCTATCTTCCCACCAAATAATGACTAAGTTACCAATTTTAAATCTATAATAAGGTTGGACCTTATCCCTAATGAGCCCCAATCCAAGTATTATAAATGATATGATTATATAAATACTTTTAAAACCATTTGGTACATAATTGGATTCCAAATTGAAAAGCACCATAAGCATACCCACACTAAAAATGAAATATCTATTTCTCCCAATTCTATTTTCATATAGCCCTGGTAGTGTAAAGCTCTAGTCTAAATATATTCTACATGTCACAAGTTAAGTTTAATTCATATAATCACATCAGTGTTGCACTAACATCTAGCCCATTGTACAAGTTATTCACATACCATTGTAGCTTGTGATAACTAGATGAATTTTGATCCCTCTTCAGAGTATTACTATGTAGGAAATTCTCAACACATGGGGTGTTGAGGTCTCACACAAATTTAACCATTTAATCCTTTTTCCCATGGATTTACATTGGTATTAACATGTCAAAGAGCTAGGTTTTTAAAATAAAATCAATTATAAAGTGGTCTATACAAGTGATCACAAGCTTTCACACTAGATATAGGCTCTATAGATGAAGTCATAAAGAACACACAAACCCTAGTTTCCTCACTACAAGTGGATATAAGTTCCATGGGTTAGACAATAATGCCACCCCTCTAATTTCCTCTTCCAAAAATTATTGTTCAAGCCTAGATATAGTTATAGATTCATGATTCCATCCACCAAACCTCTCTACATAACAAGTTTTAGATCTTGATTCCTCTTAGAAGTAGACTTTCCAACTAAATGTATTTTTTACTTACACTTTCATATTTTGAGTAAGTGTATATAATATAATAGCTTAAAATTAGTGAACTTTATAATTTTTATATTTTTTTTCATTTAGGGTTTTCACACAAATCCCAAAATATGATAAAACATATACTACCATGTTCATCTTTAATTGTATACATGCAATTCTAATCATACTTGGTATCTATAGTAGGGCATGCATAACCAGCTATACCATATTGTGGAATTGATTTATTATGTTTTTAATATGTTTTATGATATTACTATTATACTACTTTATTATGATTACATTAGATATATTTTCAAGATTATTAATTGGAGGAATGTTTTCCATTTTCTTTTCTTGCTTCTTAAATTTTCCCTCTCTTGGAATGTAAATAGTCTTGTCTTTATGATCAAATGTAACATAATCATGATTTTCATCAAGTTCCCCCCTTGGAATTTAGACTTGAAATATTAGTCTTATTTGGTACATATTTATTTTAAACTTCCTTCTGAGGCACACTTTGTTTTTTATACTCCTCTTCATTTTGTAACTTTTCTTTTTACAATTTTTCCATGTGTAACAATTCATTTCATAACTTTTCTTTTTGTAATTTTTCTTGGTGTAAATTTTAATATTAAAATCTATTTTTATGATACTTTTATTTTAATACTTTTTTAATCACCTAAAAGTGTTAATTGGATGCTAAGAGTGTTTCTTGAGTCGTACTATCCCTAGGCTTATCATAGACCTATTTTAGAGACTTAGACTTGCATTTCTAGCCATTCAATAGACCTTGTTCACTTATATCAAGTCAAGACATAGTCTCTAAAATATCATTCCTATCCTAAATCCATCTTTCCTATAATTTTTCCAAAGGGACATTATCACCAAATTTGGAATACTATAGCTGTTAAGGTGTGGAGCCTAAAAGCTTCACATATGAGCGCATTACATAGTTGCAGGTTTACACAGTCACCAGCGTCGGTCAGGAGCAGTTAAAGGAACACCGGCATCGACAGAGGATCGACTGATGATGGTCATAGGCAAATAGGTAGGTCGGTTACCTGCGCGTCCAGAATGCTATTTCCGAGGACAAAACCGAGTGTTTGCATGATGAGTTTAAGTCTTAGTCTTAAGTTCGCATTTCTATTATTAGCAAGATTGTTTTTATAGCCCTTGTTCAAGAGGCTTAACTATTGGTTGTAAGTGCATGCTCAAGTTTCCTAATTCTATATGTAGGAAAGATCTTCTTAGCTTATTGTGTGAGTATGAGTAGAACATTGTGAATGTTTGAAGGACAATACAGAGTTGTATCAATCTAGGTTGTTGGAATTGATTATACTTGAGAGAGAGATCTTGAGCAATAGAGATCTAGAGAGAGATCTTGTGCATCTGAGAGAGGTGTGGAAGAAAGAAGTTTCTTCAATTGTATTCCTTTTGTAAAGAGTTTAATACAAGTTTTTAGGGTGGTTTCTTGTATCTCTTGTTCTGTGCTATTTATCATTCTAGTTAATTATCTATCTGATTTATTTCCGCATTTATTGCTTTCACAAGTGTAATCATTGTTGGTTGATCCCCAACAAGTGGTATCAGAGCTCAGGTTCACTAACAGGTGGTTCAGATCTGTGTAGTGTGTATTGATTACAGGTTGCTCATAGGGGTTTCTGTAGGGATTTCTATTTGAGTGGGAGAAGCAATGGTAGAAGAAAGTAAATTGAGAATGGAAAAGTTTAATGGCAAGAACTATCAACATTGGAGAATGCAGATAGAGGACTATCTATATCAGAAAGATCTTTACTTACCGTTAGGTGGGATTGCAAAGAAGCCTAAGGACATGGAGGATGAAGAATGGGAAGTTCTTGATAGAAAGGCTCTGGGGTCTATAAGACTGAGTCTAGCATCCACTGTGATATCTAATTTATCACATGCAAAAACAACGGTAGAGTTAATGACTACATTAACAAATTTGTATGAAAAACCCTCATCTTCTAATAAGGTATATCTTATGAAGCAGTTATTTAATTTGCATATGCAAGAAGGTGGATCTATATCTAATCACCTGAATGATTTCCATGGAATTGTTAATCAATTAAGTTCAGTCAATATTGTATTTGATGATGAAATAAAAGATCTTTTAATATTATGTTCTTTGCCTGAAAGCTGGCATGGCTTGGTAATGGCAGTTTCTAATACTACATCTGCTTCGAATATTTTAAAAGTAGAGGATGTTGTTAGTGTTATTCTGAATGAGGAAATTCGTAGGAAAAGCACAGAGGAAACATCAGGGAATGCTTTAAATCTCGAGAGCAGGGGAAGGCAAAAAGAGAAGAGCAAGAGGAGATCAAGATCTAATTCTAAGGGGAGAGGTAGATCCAAATCTAGAAATGGCAGAAGGCCACAATGCTGGAATTGTGGAAAGTTGGGGCACATAAGTAGAGATTGTTGGTCAAAGCCTAAGGAGGACAATCAGCATGAAGGAAAGGAAGAGGCAAAGGTTGCAGGTATTGCACAAGATGCTCTAATTTTTTCTCTGCATAATAATATAGAATCTTGGGTATTAGATTTTGGTGCATCTTTCCATGCTACCCCTAACAGAGAATATTTCAATGACTATATCCAGGGAGACTTTGGAATAGTGTACTTAGGGGATGATAAGCCTTGTAAGATTATTGGCAAAGGTAAAGTGCAACTGAAGATGCAGAATGGCAACACATGGGTGTTGAGAGATGTGATGCATGTTCTTAGCTTGAAGAGAAATTTGATTTCTGCAGGAAAGTTAGGGGATGAGGGTTGTACAGTAACTCTCACAACAGAATCTTGGAAGGTGACCAAGGGTGCACTTGTTATGGCCAGAGGTAAGAGAGTAGGTACTCTCTATTTATGTAATTGTGTTACTGATATTTCTCCTTCTGTATTAATTTAGATGTGGATGCTAAATTATGGCACTCAATGCTTGGCCACATGAGTGAGAAGGGGATGTCAATTCTTAAGTCTAAAGGTAAGCTTTCAGATTTGAAAAGTATGGATCTAGAATTTTGTGAGAATTGTGTATTTGGAAAATAGAAAAGGGTTAGTTTTCTCAAGACTGGGTCTACTAAAAAAAGGCATAAGTTGCAGCTTGTTCACACAGATGTGTGGGGACCGACTCAGGTAGCTTCTATTGGAGGATCACAGTACTATGTTATGTTCATAGATGATGCTATAAGAAAGGTATGGATCTACTGTATTAAGAAGAAATCTGATGTTTTTGAGACTTTTAAGATTTGGAAAGCTATGGTTGAGAATGAAACAGACAGAAGATTGAAGTGCTTGAGATCTGATAATGGTGGTGAGTTCTGTAGCCTTAAGTTTAACTGGTATTATTATACACATGGAATCTGTAGGCAAAAGATGGTTCTAAGGACACCTCAGTAGGATGGTATTGCTGAAAGGATGAATAGAACAATCATGGAGCATGCAAGATGTATGAGATTACATGCTGGGTTGCCCTTAGAGTTTTGGGCAGAAGCTGTTGACACCACAGTGTACCTGATTAACAGAGGACCCTCTACAACTTTGGATGGTGGAATTCCAGAAGAGGCATGGATAGGTAAAAAGGTAGATCTCTCATATCTCAAAGTTTTTGGTTGTGAAGCCTTTGTGCACGTAGATAAGGAAAATAGAAAGAAGCTTGATGTTAAGTCTATGAGGTGCACGTTTATTGGCTATGGCTCAGATGATTTTGGTTTTAGATTTTGGAATCTAGGAACTAACAAGGTAATTAGGAGCCATGATGTTGTTTTCAATGAAAAAGTGATGTATAGTGATCAGATGAGGAAGTTGAATCAATCTGGGCAGAGCAATGGAGAATTGGATGAAGTGATGGTCCAAAATGAGCTCATGGGAAAAAGAAATAATCACTTGCAGGAAAACACAGAGATCGACGTCGGTAGGTTAGGAACCAGCATCGGTAGTACAGAAACTGATGTCAGTCATACAGAGACCGATGTCAGCAAAATAGGCATCGATGTCGGCCAGGAAGAACTCGACGTCGGCCAGTAACAGGTCTACAGGTGGCTGAGGTCGGTCACTGTCAGAGAATTTGGGTGGATAGCGTGTTGAGAACGAGTCTAAGACACCCATCAGGAGGTCAGAAAGGGTAAGTAAGCCTCCAATTAGATATTCTACTTCTTTATACTATTTATTGCTAACTGATGGTAGAGAACCAGAGAGTTTTGAAGAAGCATTATAGGTGGAGTCCAAGAGTCAGTGGGAGCATGGCATGGTTGAGGAGATGGAATCCTTAAGAGAGAACCAAACATGGGATTTGGTTGAATTGCCAGCTGGTAAGAGGACACTAAAGAATAGATGGACCTACAGGTTGAAGGAAGGTGAGAATGGACAGATGAGATATAAGGCAATGTTGTTAGTGAAAGGATTTGCACAAAAACCAGGTATTGATTTTGGTGAGATTTTTTCTCCTGTTGTTAAAATGACTTCTATACGGGTTGTATTGTCTTTGGTTGCTTTTGAGGATTTGCATCTTGAGCAGCTAGATGTTAAGATAGCATTTCTTCATGGGGATTTGGATGAGGAAATATACATGGAACAGCCAGAAGGATTTGAGGTCAAGGGTAAGGAGAAGTTAGTGTGCAGATTGAAGAAAAGCTTGTATGGCCTTAAACAAGCTCCTAGACAATGGTATTTGAAATTTGATAGGTTTATGACTGAGCATGGCTATAGTAGGTGTCAATCTGACCATTGTGTATATTTCAAGAGATTTGATAATGGTAGATATATTATTCTATTGTTGTATGTAGATGATATGCTAGTTGCAGGATCACACATGCAGGATATCTTTGAGCTTAAGGTGAAATTAGCTCAAACATTTGCTATGAAGGATTTGGGAGTAGCAAATAAAATCCTTGGCATGAGCATTAAGAGAGACAGGAAAAATCACAAGTTGATATTGTCTCAAGAGGATTATGTGGATAAGGTGTTGAAACGGTTCAATATGCAGGATGCTAAACCGGTAAGCACACCTTTGGCTGGACATTTTAAGTTGAGTAAAGAATAGTGTCCTAATTCACATGATGAGGTAGAGTACATGAGTAAGGTTCCATATTCTTCCGTAGTAGGGAGTTTGATGTATGCAATGGTGTGTACTAGACTGGATATTGCCCAAGCAGTGGGAGTTGTAAGTAAGTATATGGCCAATCTAGGTAGGGAACATTGGAAAGCAGTTCAGTGGATCCTCAGATATCTGAGAGGAACCAGTAGTAGGCACTTGTGCTATGGAGGTTCAGATACTTCTCTACATGGTTATGTAGATTCAGATATGGCAGGTGATTTGGATGGCAGGAGGAACACCACAGGTTATGGTTTTACTGTAGGTGGAATGGCAGTTAGCTGGATATCAAAGTTGTAGAAGGTTGTTGCCTTGTCAACTACAGAAGCAGAGTATATTACATCCATAGAAGCTAGCAAAGAGATGATATGGATGACACGGTTCATGGAAGAGCTTGGAAGGGAGCATGGGAGTTGCAAATTGCATAGTGACAGTCAGAGTGCAATCCATTTGGCTAAGAACTCAGCCTTTCACTCAAGAACCAAGCACATATAGCTAAGGTACCACTTCATATGGCATGTATTGGAAGATGGTGAGTTGAAGCTAGAGAAGATCCATATAGATAGGAATCCTGCTGATATGTTAACCAAGCCGGTTACAAAGGAGAAGTTGAATCTTCATTCAACTTCTATTGGTCTTCATGATTGAGTTGAAGATGGAGGAGCTAGAAGATGTTGCTGTATAGGTACTAGTGCAGCTGTTTATCTCCAAGTGGGAGATTATTAAGGTTTGGAGCCTAAAAGCTTCACATATGACGGTCACAGGCAAACAGGCAGGAACCAGCGTCAGTTACCTGTGCGTCCAAAATGCTATTTCTGAGGACAGAAATGAGTGTTTGCATGATGAGTTTAAGTCTTAGTCTTAAGTTCGCATTTCTATTATTAGCAAGATTTTTTTTAGAGCCCTTGTTCAAGAGGCTTAACTATTGGTTGTAAGTGCATGCTCAAGTTTCCTAATTCTATATGTAGGAAAGATCTTCTTAGCTTATTGTGTGAGTATGAGTAGAACATTGTGAATGTTTGAAGGATAGTACAGAGTTGTATCAATCTAGGTTGTTGGAATTGATTGTACTTGAGAGAGAGCTCTTGAGGAATAGAGATCTAGAGAGAGATCTTGTGCATCTGAGAGAGGTGTGGAAGAAAGAAGTTTCTTCAATTGTATTCCTTTTGTAAAGAGTTTAATACAAGTTTTCAGGGTGGTTTCTTGTATCTCTTGTTCTGTGCTATTTATCATTCTATTTACCTATCTATCTGATTTATTTCTATGTTTATTGCTTTCACAAGTGTAATCATTGTTGGTTGATCCCCAACAATAGCCACATGAAACTAGTGTCCCAACTACGCATGATTATCCTTATCCCTAACTCTTCCCAGTGGATAAATTTTCAAATTTTTCCCATCCTAAGGTTAACCTAATATCATATTATTATCTACACTAATAACATAATTCTATATATACAAGTATAATCTACCTCTATTCACTAGATGGAAAATATATGTAAAAACTATTCAAACCTAAGACAAAGTTATGCAAAATCAAGGTACATTATCCCCATTCTTCACTAATTTATAAATTATACCATATACATCAAACCTAAGTATATTTTTCAAGAATTTCAAGGCTCAATCATATTCTATGAATTCAAGACGACTCTCATTCTAACATTTACTTACACATACATCAAGCCCTAGGTGGGAGAACTACATCAGACTTGATCCTTCTTTGGAGTATTGGTATGGAGGTAACTCTCTACACAATAGGAAGTTTAGTATGTCCATTCCATCCTACTAACACATTCAAATATTTCCCATATCATGCATGTAAAGATAACTAGGGTTTGTACACAAAATCAAGCTTTTTAGGTACAATACATAGCTACATGCTTTTGTCTTAGAAGAATAAAACACATAGACACATGTGCAGGTGCTACCCAAAAATAAGAATAGTCTCATAAAGAGGACATTAGCACCACATCTTTGACACTACACATGAATGGCATTACTATCCAAATTGAGAACTATTATCTATTGAATATATGAATACTAGAAACCTACTTGTGATAATCAGAGTTGCTTAAATATCTAATTTCAGAAACTAGATCATTTATGATAGTCTATTTTTAGCTAAGTCTATATTTATTCCTATTTATTTCTATAATTATAAAGTCAATCAAGGTTAAATTAATTAAAAAATTAGTAAGATAATTATTACAATTTATTTGACTAATCTATACATCTCAACCTTTAACTAAACATATGTAATTATAAGTGTAAAAACCTAAAAGGTTAAATCATTTGGTGAACTCATCTTACTTTGAGCATTACATAAAAATATAGCTTTCATTAATTCCTATTTTTGTGTAATAAATTTAGGGTTGCATACTTTTGGTTTTATGATTTTATTTAGACAACCTATCTAAAAAAAATCCAATTTCTATTTAGGGTTTCAATTTATTTTACATCTAATATAAATTGTTTCAAATAAACCCTATATTATAAAAAATCTAACCTTAACCAACCATAGGGTTCATATTTCTATCCATCACTAAATCTAAAGTTACAAGTTACTACCATGATTATCATGACGTGAGTAATATTTTATTTTATGGTGCAAAGCTTGTAACTTTGTTTATTTTGTTTATTTATAACTATTCATAGAAATGTACACATGTATGTTACTCCTATCTTAGATTCAGTTTTGGCTAAGCTTATTTCACATATAGGTCATCTATTATGTGATCCTCATTTTCTTATGGATCATTGGTAAATGGATTAATTTGAGTTACCCCCAGTCACTACTAGATGATAGAGGGCTCAGATGAATCTCTTTGTTCCACATTCACCTAGACCACTTGATTATATTTTCTCCCATCTTACCTTTACTACTCACCCCAGGAAAATAGTGTATCCCACAATTCAATCTATCACTAGATAGAATAGGGTGCCTCTTCAGCCTATACATAAGTAGCATAACCCTACCATCCCTTTTTACCCCCATTAGACTAAAATAAAACCAAGAGATCAACAAAGACATTTTAAAATTGTGTATCAATTGAGGAATACACCAACTAAAATATCTATTTTGAAATTACTTCAAAAATTAATAATATTCAAAGATATTATATTTTAAACACTTAATCACACATCTGTACCTCATAAAATTGAGCCATCATATTTTATATCTATTATAAATACTATCAAAGATGTGGAAGATGTGATATATTTTTCAAATGAATATTTACCACCATAACCATTTGTTGATCAAAACTTGCCACTTTTTATTCAAGCTCAAATCAAAAATACATCTATTAAACAAGTTATCATCGATAGTGGTCAAAGGCTCAATATATGTAACCTCAAATTATTTCAAACCATGAGGGTTAACATAACATCTATTCAAAAAACATATAATAACATTCAAGGGTTTGATGATATTCCTAGATAGACATTGGGATCAATTACATTGGATATTATAGTGGGACTAAAGACATTATCTACCCACTTTCAAGTCATGCCAAATAATTTACATTATAATTTTCTACTAGGGAGACCCTAGATACATGTCATGGAGGTTTTAAGTTTCACTCTTCAAAAATGTGTTAAATTTTTACATGATGGGTACCTATATACATGCCCAGTAGATAATTAACCATTTCTATATTACAGGCTCACTAAGCCTCCTACACCATGTACATCATCCAACGGGAAAACACATATTCTCATCAAACACCCACCTTACTAGATTCTTATTGAGTATATGTATACTTATGATGTGGGTGATTCTAGTTAGACTATTCATACACCACCTTCATAGCATCCTATAGCATTGACACCTTCACCAATGCTAGAGGACCAACCTCACCAAGCATATATACCTTATCTAATGATATAGGACTAGCCTCTCTGAGCACAATTATCTTCACCAATAATAGAGGAATAACCTCTCCTAACATAAACATCCTCATCAAGGATAGGTGATGAAATTCTCATATCCTAGTTACCTTTACTTGTCAATTCATAAGAGTCTTACATTCATAATTTTAATATCAATTCATAAGTTGTTACAGAGGATGATCAACCACCTATAGACATCAATGATTATTTATGTGGATTGAGTTTTACACCATAGGGTCTAAGGGAATATAGATATAATTCAAAGGTGCTTATACTCTCCCTACACTAGTAACATCACTTATTTAGGATTCTATAGTTATAGGATCCCATACTTAGCCATAGTCAATAGCAGATCCCTTGATCCATTTAGTATATATGATCACATCCATGGATATAAATTTATTCATACAGACATAGGTAGGGATCTCATAGGATAGACCACACTAAATATTATAATTATTACTTGATAATGGATTGATGTTATTACCCACATTCTGACACACATTATCTATCGAGTTATCACCACACAAAGGGTAACCATTTTTTCATTTTCACAGACTCACAAAACATGATATAGAGATGTGTGTAGTAATACAATAAAAACTAAATAAATTGAAGGTTAAGGAAAAAATAAAAATTATATATCCTCTACCTCCATAGGCACCACCACCACTAATGATATAGGCTACTACATAGATGTGAGCACCATCATAGAGTCATCACCAATATGGATATTCATAATATTATTCATTAACTATATAAATATTTTTCATAAATAAATATCTTCCACATGTGTCTATAAATGAGGATTTTTTTCCTAATAGTTTCACTTTGGGATTTTTACATCACATTGCAAGACAGTGAGATACAACATGTTATACACTGTCAAGACTCCATTAGACATATTACATTACCAGTTGCAGGTGGACACAATGTGTCTAATAAATTATTATTCATTTTTTGAAGAGACACATATACATAGGTTATAATTGGTAGTACATTGTAACATGAAATGGATGCTAAAGTTAATTAATCAAATATATTCTTGATATTAACTCATGATGGACACATGGTTCACATATTACATCATGACATTAATGATAACCATATTTTTCACATAGATACTCTACAGTCTAATGTGGTTTACCCTAGGACCATGTGAGAGGTATATTACACAATTGATCATCATGCCATTCGAATGCACAAACTCAAAACTCATGCCAAGTATAAGGCCCCATTGACACATATAGATAGGTATGATGATCATGTTGATGATGAAATATTTTAGTTTGGGCAGGTTTAATAGCTAACACAAGATGATCTTCTACCAGATCCACCATTCATTTATCCACATCCCATGGATGTGATCTTGGGTCTATAGAGACATTACACTTTGATTTTATTTTATTTCATTTACATTTTCAGTAATTAATTTATCTTTCTTACTCCTTATACATAGTTCACATTCATATTCTTGTACATAGCTTATACTAAAAAAATACAAAAATAATATAATATTTCAAAATATAAATACATTAAAATATTTCAAAAAATACAAAATTTTTAAAAATTATATGCATTATTTTGTTTACATTTATACTACATTCTATTTATTGCATATTGGTAACTATCCTAGTGTATTTGGTTTTATCATACACATATGCTTCATTTATTCTTATTGAGTGCTTATAGATTCTAGATAGGACTCTAGTCCACTACACTGATCTATATTGGATATCATCTACCTATTGGGGGAATTTACATAGATCCAAGTTTATACATTACTACATTTACCCACTAAGAAGCATCTTCTACATAGTTACTACAACTAGGTTTTATCTTTACATGCAATACATTCTAGTTACACATCGATTTATGCTGATGTTGATCACTTCTATTCATTACTCAAGTTTTTTTTTTGAAGATAACTAGTTAGATTTTGTATATATACACCTTGGAATCTACACATATTTTTATTACATAACTATACATGCTTTCATGTCTAGTTCTTAGATTATACTTGATTGTGTTACTATGCTCTTACATATTTGACGGCATTTGAATATACTAGTATTCCTTGGATTCTATGCCACTTCTCTATTTGTATGCCTTGGACATGTTCCTAGGTCCTTCATGTGTGATTTCTCATGCTTCTATATGTAAACATTTGAATATGTATTTCTCTATGGCTTTATACTAGATTACTTGTTTGCACATGTGTACATTTGAACATATCTTTATATGTTTCATTCTTAGATTTAGTGATATGTGACCATGTCCCTTGTATTGTGTCCCCTTAAACTACTTATTGCATGCCTCATGTGCTTATATGTTTTATTTTTTGTATGATTATACACCATGACACTTATATATTCTTATTATACAAACATGAATACTAGTTATCAATGACATGAGACCTCTCATGTATCTACCTATCCTACTTGGGAGATTTGATGGACATTATGCCCCATCCCCTTAGGTAGTTACTCAGCTTTTAATATTTTTATACATTTCTTACATCTATCTTGACACCTTTATCTAATGGTATGTTACAACATACATCTTACATTTCCTATTATTGTTTATATACATTTGCATTCTGATGTTATGTTTGTACATTATATTATAATATCATGCTCTAGCTAACAAAATTTGTAGATCTACTTCTTTAGAGGGAAGTTATTTCACATATATCATAACTACCCTCAAAAGAGGGAGAATTTATAGGGGTTGTCATAGAGATCATGCTCCTAATTTTATTTTCACAAATATATTTTAGCACACAAGCTCAGTTATAGAGATTAGACTTAGGGTAGACATATAATAGAACAAAGGTTTAGTAGTTAGTCTAGACCACATAAAGATCAGAATAGGAAGACATTAGTTCTTATATTGGGACACTAGAAGCATAATGTGATACTATCCATTATAGGGTAGTACTATCAATAGCCTTAGCTTTAGGATAGTCCATTTTATTCAGACTAGTTTACTAGGTATAATACAAATTTAAACAAATATAGTCATAACTTTGATATTTATGTTTAGATTTAGCTCAAGTTTAGTCATTTCAATCCATATTCATACTAGTTATTTTAATATAATCATGCATGACATGATCACTCATATATTTAGATCAATACACAACTTTAACTATTACATACTTGATTCAGATTTAGTATACTCAAATACCATATTGGGGGCATGTGTGTGGCACATAGTTTCCATATACTCAACTTAAAATAGGTTAATTAGATGGAATGGAAAACTCTATGTCATTCTATACACTTTATACACTTTTTATCACATTCCAAGTTGTCACTAGATTCATGCCTTACTTTATATATAGTGGTTGGCATTCCCAAGTGGCCCAAAGCCACTTAATCTATTTGAATGGATGCAGAGTTGTATACATAGTTAAATTACTCAGATAGATACTTTTATAACTTTTTGAAATACAACTAGAGATGAATCTAATTCACATAGGGGTAAATGATTGAATCATGGCCTAATTTATTTATTGATGCACCTACATGAGATGGTTTAACACAAATATAATCTTATCCAAGCTATTCAAAAAGATCAATATCCACCAAGGATGGGAAATGATGGAGTCAAAATTATATTGTGTTCTTGAGCCACCCTTATGAGGATTGAGCAAACCAACAACTTAGTTCAAGTTATTCAATGATATGATCACTATACACTTTAACACACATAGGTTATCTCTAAGTTTATGTATTGGTTCAGGTACCCAATGAGGTTTATTCATTAATTTCCTCTCTCTTTACTCATTTATTTCATTTCAACATAATCTTTCAATTTTGATTATCTTATTAGTAAGGACTAATTTTTTTTTCATTTTTCATTGTAGGACACTACTTTGGATCATGTTTCACATACACATACCTAAATTCACATATTCAAACTCAACTATATGGGATTAAATTCCAAGGTAAGTTCAAGTATGTTTATTTTTCATTTGTACTAGTCATTTTTCTTTGTTTCATTACTATCATAAATGTATGGCAAATTTAATCACCTAAAAGTGGTAATTGGATGCTAAGAGTGTTGCTTGAGTCACCTTATCCCTAGGCTTGTCTTAGACCTATTCTAGAAACTTATAATTTCACTTATATCCATTAATTATACCTTTTACACTTACATCTATTCAATACATATTATTTAAACTATTACTCCTAACCTAAATACAACTTTTCCAAAAAAATTCCAGAAGGACATTAACACCACATTTGGGATACTACAACCACATGGTGCTAGTGTCCCCAACTAGGTGATACTATATTTAGGCTTAAATATTTCCAATAAATATTTTTTCAAATGTGTGACCCTCCTAAATTTTTCCTAAGCTAATTTTTTTTATCCTCATAAGCAACAAAACCCTATATTTACAAGTCTAATACACCTATATTCACTAGATGGAAAATAAATGCAAAAGATATTCAAACCTAAGAAAAATTATTCAAAATCAAGGTAAATTATCCATATTATTTCCTAATTTCTACATATTAATTCCATTTTTAAATAATTCAAAGGTTCAATTACATTCAAGGAATCCAAGGCCACTCTCATTCTAGCATTCACTTGCACATACATCAAGCACTAGGTGGGATAACTACATCAAACTTGATCCCTCTTAAGTGTATTTGTATGTATGAAAATATATACATAATGTGGTGTTGAGGATGTACATTCCATATTACTAAAACCTTCAAATATTTTTCATATCACACTTGTCAAGAGAACTAGGGTTTGTACATAAAATAAAAAATTCTAGGTACAATAAATAGCTACAGGGTTTGATCTTAGAGGAATGTAACACATAGACAAAAGAATAAGTGATCCATAAAATAGGAATAGTCCCACAAAGAGGAAATTAGTGCCACATATTGGACACTACACATATATGACACTATTATCCAAACTAGGCACTATTGTCTAATGAACAAATGAATATCAGAAACCTGTTTATGACACTCAGAGCTACTCAGATCTCCAATTTCATAAAATAGATCATCCATGAGACTATTTTTATCTAAGTATATATTTATCCATATTTATCTCTATTATTATAAATTCAATCATGGGGAAATTCATTCATAAATTAGTAGGTTAGTTATTGTAATTTATTTGACTAATTTAGACAACTTAGCCTTTAACCAAACATAAGTAATTACATATGTAAAAACCTAAAAGGTTAAATCAAATTTTTCCTTTTTCCATTATTCTTTGTTTAATTTTACTTATCTAAAGGTTCCTTAGAATAAGTAGCCAAAATTTGAGTAGTTTTCTTAGTTATAGGAAGTGTGTAGGAATATGGTGGTACTTTAATGGATGTATTTATTATAGGATCTCCACTATCAATATTTTTTTTTATTTTTTTATCAAATCCTTAAAATAATTTATATTATGTTAATGTATTTTATGATACAAAAACTATTATTTAGATCTCTTAACAAGAAGCATAGGATGAAAAGTGATCAACTTATTTATAAGAATGTCCCTTGGAGTTTAATTTAAAGTATTTTTAAACTTATGATTTTTTTTGAAACATTAGATATATATGTAACCTATTTTATAAATCATTTTTGAGATCAAATATTTTGAGGCACAAAATTCCAAAGTGGGGAAGTATGAGTTTAATAGACACTAGCATATTTAAGATTCTTACTATATGCAATCTTAGTTTCAAATGATTTAATATTTAAACATAAAGTTTGAATTTTATTTTTTAACTCTTCTATGAATTTCATCATAGTAAGCATCTTATCATGAATGGTTTCACAAGTGAAAAACTTAGGCCCTTATGATTGAATATATATATATATATATATATATATATATATATATATATATATATATATATATATATATATATATATATATATATATATATATATATATATATATATATATATTATCAAGAGAATATGTGAGAGGTTAAATGGATGAGGAGGAATAATTTTATGAGCTCCACTTTGTTTTACAAGATGGGTCACCTTACCTCTTATGATAGTGATAGTATGGACTATGAAAAATCCAAAATAATACTAGGGTGAATAATGGGAGTGGGATGGTAGTATAACAACCATGAGGACGGATGAAAGAAGTAATACATGGATATTTTTGATATTAAACATTCCTTAAAGATGTATTGCTAAGGAGATATAGAAATTGATCATTTTTAATTTTAACCTTAATTTTATTGTAGGTGAATTTTATCTATTTCATAACATTTTATGAGAGATATTGCATATTTCAAGGTTTTTATATTAAAATATCATCATCTATATTGCATTGCCCATTTGAGTTATTTTCATTGATTTTTATCTCTTTACTCTCTCTAATGACTCCATATCCAAATGGACAAGGCAATGCTATGAGAGAATTTACATAGATAAAGTTGTGAATTTCACATTTGTAAGATAAAAATTAATTCACTTAATTAAATTATTAATTATTTTTAAAATTAATTAATCTTAGTTAAAGTCAAAAAATAATGTCAAAAATAAAAACACCTAGAGAGAGTTATGCATTTGGGTTCATTAAGTAAATTAACTCTTTTTATAATTGATATTGTATTTTAAATGTAAAATCAAAATTACATTTAAGGTAGTAAAATACCCAGATAATAAAATCAAAATATGGGAAAACTCTAGTTAAAGGAAATTAACTCTATGTTGAGTAAGTGAAATGAATGGATTTAAAACATCCTTTATTGGTGGAAATATTGTACAAAATAAAAAATATAAATCATTGTTGAGAGTTTTTTATTTTGATATCTTGGAGAAGAGATGGTTATAATTTTGTGTGTGGGCTATGTGATTTTTTAGATTAAATAATGGAATGCAATCAAGAGGGTGAGATTAATATTTATATTTGTGGTTTATAATGCTCTTTGTTTATTATGTATTTAAATTTCTATTCATATATAGATAATCCAATAAAATTATGATTTTTTCTTGGTTTTGTTCAACTAACAATGTTTCCAAACTTTATGTAGTGATGCAATTCAAGTGAAGATAAATCAACCCATTTAAAAAAATTGTAGGAGGTATAAACAATGTAAAATTAATTAGATATTGATAATTTATCCCCCAAAAAAAAGAGTGCATGAAAGAGTGCATTGAAAATCCATTTTTAATCTCCTTTTAAAACCTTGAGACAAATCATGAACATAGAAAATTTGACATCATTGAAGAGGAAACATGTGGTGATGTTGAGCACAATAATCCATAAATATTTTAGGAAAATTAAAGTACTAATCTTAAAAATAAATTGGTAGTTTTTAGTGCCATAAGGTTTTGGTCCCAAGCTCACCTTTAGAGGCATCCAGAGATTATTTGGTTCAACCATTAGTGGTATAAAATCCAAAAGAGTAGCAATAACGAAAATAATTTGGAGGTATGTCTCATGTTGTTTAGAATTTTGATAGTTATTTAAATCATACTCCATGCCTTCATGATGAATATATGTGTGTCAAATGCTATTTTATGGATTCAATTTATATTTATGTTCTAGTTATCCATAGTCAAGTGTGTGAATCCATTTTTTATGCCCACACCTCATGTTTTATATGTAGATGTAATAAATAAATTTATGTTTTATCTCATTTCCTTTCCAAAATTATCCTTAATTTGTCAAAACTTGTCCTGTAATGGTTCATTCTTTTTTAAACCTATCAATGGCCATGTATAGTCAAGTTTTCCCACCTACTCTCTTGTAAATAGTTTACTTATCTACATAATTTTGGCTTGTGTATTTCTCTTTATTTTTTTTATTGTGTTTTTGTATATTTATTTTTAATAATCATATCTTGTTTTTAGTCTTTTTCCCTTCCCTTATGTTTGTCTCTTATGCCCACAATGTGTTTTTGGGAAACCTTCTTAGCCAAAGAATTCTCTTTTTTGGAGATAATTGAGGATTTGAAGGAGAATTATATAAGCCTATACACTTCTTAAAGTAATTAAACAAGTTGTTAATATAATAGGTTTAAATCACTATGTTATGTATGAGCTTTCAACTATCTACCAAGGTGAGCATATTATAAGGTTTATGCCCCTATTTTGGATTTTTACATAATAATTGAGATATCTTGAGTGGAATTAAACAAGTTTATTCTCAACCTAAAAACTTATATAGTTTAAGTAAAATATTTATTACTTGTGTTAATCTAAAATATATATGGAAATTATAGAGGTGTATTATTGATAAGATTTAAAATTCAATATATAATAATGAAGAAATATATCAGAATATCAGAAAGATGACTTTCATCAATCCATGAAAAGGAAGAAGCACCCAATTAAAATTTTTCATTGATAAGGACTTCTTATCCATTTTATAAAAATTATGTAGATATATGTGAATTTTAGCTATTGACATAGAATAGTTAACCCTGATTGATGGTCTTGTTGATGTTATCTATTTTTGGGTTAAATTTCAGCTAGTATTCTTAGAGGATGTTGAAATTGGGGAATGTGGTCCTTGTTATCCAATGAAAAATGTTTAAAAATTATAGTAAATATATTAAAAATAATTCTAAATATAATTCAAAAGATATTTTGTATAAGGTTGGGTGGAATAATGAACAACTTCCTCATACAATGGAAAGGATAAATTCTTGGTAGTAGGACTCATTTGGAGCTTGTTTAGCTTGGGATAAAACTGGCTAAAGGTGATTAGGTTGGAATGGAGCCTACCATATATACTACTCTTGATATCAAAACTATGCTAGAGGAATGGATCTCCAAATTCATATCGGAATAATTCATATGTCTCAAGTGCATTAAGATCAATGTAAAATATTACAGAGGATAATTAAATTTACAACATCATTATCACTACATTGACATCCACTAGAACTATTATTAGAGATTTATATACCATGCCCATTGTTATCAGTCAATAAATTCCATTAGAACCTATTTATTTGAGTGCTAAAAATAGGCTTGATCTAAGTGGTTTTAGCATTGATGTTTATACCTCTAGTAAAAAAGAATATATTCAATCAATATCACAACATGTTGGTATTTATCAACATGATCCACTTGAACAGTCAAAAAAGTAAGTACAAAAAATGAATATTGAAATGATATATATGAATATAATTCAATCTCAATAAATAAAATATCAAATGTAGTAGTAATTTCAAGACACTTATTTTCCAATAAATAATAACCTAGTTTTTCAAACCAATGTAGTTCAAAGATATAACCGATAGTGCCCTTAATGATATGTATCTTTTTTTTTAGTTTTTATTATGTGGGAGTGAAAATCAACTTGATCTAAATTTTATATTTTTAAAATGTAATATAAAATTTCATCATGGCATTTTTTAAAACACAATCACTAACATCAAAACTTTATCATGCCATTTTATCAAAAAACTCATAGGTTGTCTTAATGAAATGCAACATCATGCAATGAGATGAAATAATTAAATTGATTGGTGTTAATTAAAATCTAAAAAATTCTAACATCCTTCTAGCCTAGGCTAGGAGAAATAGGCCAGACAGGTCCTAACATTTAATTTATTTTAGACATATTTTTAAACAACTCAAACTACCAATTTTTATTAAGACATTTTGACAGAAAAATTATCTTTGAATTATATTCCAAACCTACACTAAGATGGATCCACATGGACATGTTTATGTGTGATTTATTTCATATTCCTGGTATCATGTAATGAGGTTAAATTATTTTTAGGAGTAAATACACTTGCCACAACTTTGCTAGTATCTTCCCAACCCATCCCAAGTGAGAATTTAGAGATCATGGTCCTAAGAAATGTTATATATATATTTTTTTTCAACCATGTCACATTACTATATAAAAATCCACATTTGGAATAAATATATAGCTTGGTGTTCACATATACACCATCTATAGCTGGACTATATTTATGAAACTATTAGTTATGAGATATGTGTTACATTTTTGATAACCAAGGCATCATTAGTGAGAGGGGAAGAATATTATGAATTTTTATATTGAATATATATTTATATAGCCTAGTTTAGTACATTAAATTATGTATTAGGTAAATATGAAGCTTGGTGTCAAACATGGTTATAGAGAGAACTTAAAGTTTTTGTCTTCCCATGAAATCCTGCTCTATAATTTATATAATTATGAAGTATGGGATTGATGTATATATGTAAATTAAAGTTTGAATGTGTATATGACACTCAAAAATATTTAATTTTAAATTACATATGCATGACATGAAATGTCTCAAGGCACTCCCATGTAAATTCCTAAAAGAATGCAATAGTGATAATTATTCTCTACACTTTCTAAGCAATGGGATATGCACAACTTATCATTGGGATTGAAAATAGTGATTTGATTACCTCATATTAATATCTTTAAAAATATGTATTGTTTTTTATAACATGAAGTAAATTTAAAATTCTATGGGTCCAAATATAGGGTCATTGTTGCTAAATTTGAATTGATAGTGAAATTGTAAAGGATAAATGTCTTATATTTATTAAGTTAGGTTGAGATAGAGCCATAAAGTAATTATATTAATATATTATGGTATTGGTTTATTCTAGGAATAAAATATGGATAATCTTTAAAATAAATATTTAGCTTGATTGAGCATGTTCATTCCCATATGATTGGGATAGGTAAACTGGTTACGAATTGGCTGAATCAAAAAATGTGAGTTTACTTCACATTCATAGGTTGGATGAGAGCATGTGTTATATTTATGTCTATAATTAGTTTCATTAGGTATTATCTACCTTGACATCATGTGTTCATTCCCATATGATTGGGATAGGTGAAATGGTTTTTAGTTAGATGGATTGGGATATGTGAGTGTGCTTCACATTCAAAAGTTGGATAAGACACATGTTAATTGTGATTTTTGGATTTCTCATAAATTATATCATGGAATGTGGTACCACAATCAAATTGAAATGTTTTATTTAAATTTCATCATCTATATTTCACTAACCATTTGAGTTATTTTCATTGATTTTACTCCCTTTACTCTCTTTGATGACTCCATAGCCCCATGGAGAAGGCAATGATACAAATTAATTTTCATAGATTAATCTGTTAATTTGGTGTTCATGTGCTTGAGATAAAATTTAATTAGCTTAATTAAATTATTATTTATTTTTATAATTAATTGATTTTAATTAAAGTCATAAAATAACATCAAAAATAAAAGCACCTAGAGAGAGTTATGCATTTTTGCTAATTGAGTATATTAGTTATTTTTATATATAATATTGTATTTTAAATGAAAAATCAAATTTTGTTTAATGTTCTAAATTTTCAAAATAATAAAATCAAAACATGGGAAAACTTTAATTAGAGTAAATTAACTCTAGGATAAGCTAGTGCAATGAATGTTTTTCCAACTTCATTTGTGGATGGAAAGATTGTGAAAAATAGAAAATATAGATCATTTTTTAGGGTTCTTATTTATATAGATATCTTGGAGAATAGTTGGCTACAATTTTTTTTGTGGGATATGTACTTTCTTATATTTGAGAAATGGAATGTAAGAAAGTAGATGAGATCAATATTTAGCTTTATGGGTTTTTGATGACCTTTTTTTGAAATGTGTATTTCTATTCAAAGATAGATAGACCATTAAAAATAATTCACTTTTCTTGGTTATGTGAAAATAATGGTGTTTACATACTTTGTGATGAAACCCCTATGTAGTGGCTTTTAAAAAGTGTACCCAATTTGAGTTCTGAGGAGAATTTGTGCTTCCAAACAAGCATTTTTTTCCAATTACATTTGCTTTTGATATTTCCATTTTTGTATGAGGAATAATTTCTAACCATTTAATTTTTATTGTAATTTATTGTGTTGGTTATATATAGTCATTCCACCAATTATTTCTCACCTTCACCTCCATTCTCTTTTATTCTTCTCTCATTTTTAGCTACCACCATTTTCCAATTTTTTTCCTTTTTTGTTTTCTAGTTAAAAGTACACAAAAACAAAAAAACCATTATCCCACGATGGAGTTATCCATTTAAAATGCATATTAAAATCACTATCCCAATGTTTATTTATCCATTTATTTTCAAATTTGTGTTATTTCACATTGGGTGAGTTGTAAAACAAAAGTGACATAAAATATTTCCAACAAGGCCAACAACATGTAATTATAATAATCATTTATTGAATTATAAAATATACATTGTGAATATCCATTATAACAATCATACAATGTCTAGAAACATAGAAATTTTTGAAATAAAACTAAGATAAATTTATGGGGAAAAAGATGGTTTTTATTATTAAAAAAATAGTAGATAAAATAAACACATAAATTATTTTGAAAATAGGTATACCCTTCATCCTCTAATATGAATTTACTAAAAATTATAAAATTCTAATTCCATAAAATTGATACATAATTTTGGAAAAAAAATAGTTTTTGATCCAATCAATGTGACTAACAAAAAATCTTAGCATTTTGAAAATATAGTTTTTTGAATAAGATACCATCCAAATAGGGAACAAGAATAATACATCAATCCCTAATAGGAGAATAATCATTAAAACTTAGGGAAAACTAAGAAAAACATCAAATTTACACCTATGAAGATGGAAAATAAAGAAATTAGGTTTGAATATCAAACCTTATTGTATAAATATAAAACCTTAGAAGGAAAGAAATAAATCCTAAGGTAATATAGGGTTTGGATATGTTAAGAACAATATATGAGATCACCAAAAAAAAATTGGGGATTAGTTAACCTTAATAATATAAAAGTAAAGTGTATTGTTAGATTTATGCATTAAAATTAAGCATAAATATGAATGTAAAAGGTTGAAACTAATTTGACACTTCCACTTACTAATTATATAAAGTACAAAGAGGTATAATTTACTTAGTGTTTAACTTTTATATTTATGTATAATAACAAATATAAGTGATAGGAAATTTAACAAACTAGATAATGAATCACTTATATCAGGATCTAGAGTTCTAGGCATGCATGGAAAATAATGTTAGCATCTAGTCAGTATTGTCTGATGTTAGTAACTACACCTATTGGTTGCCTTTGTGTGAATTTTACTTATATATTATAGTACATGATGTAATGATTTTTTAGCTTTTGTTTATGTACACAATACCAATTTTTGACTATGAATGCAATACCCAAAATCTTTCTCATTATTTTGAAACCATAGGTCCACTTTCAACA